>JAYMTF010000055.1:0-62359 GCA_036897485.1 Pelargonium nanum
CTCTAATAAAATAGATACAAAATATTAACATTTGTAATAAATTCATTAAAATATTGAAACTTATCCATTCTCTACCCAAAACATTTTCACTAGTAATATCAAATACATGTGAAAATACATGTAAAAAACTGTACATGAAAAAATACTTTTCCATTTTTTTATAGATTAATTTGACATTTAGAGACACATTGTTCAATGTTCATTTAATTACAAACTTGTTTGACTTACGTTAAGTCATCAATGGAGTTGTGACACTTTATTAAATTATTTATATTTTGCGGGTCTTTCTACTCTCACAAATTTACTTGAGTGGGTATAAATAAATTTTAATATGATGATATTGTATCATGGATTCAGCTTATGTATATATAAGACCACAAAGTGTATGCCAATAAGTTTTTAGTTTAGAATAAACTGTTAATGAGTATTAAATACTTGAATTCAATGAATCGTTCGTTTCCCCTCACAATTTTCTTTAAGCGAGTATAAATATAATTTAATGTAGTGTTAATATAATTGACTTGTTTCATGTTAAACCAAAATGTAGTGGCTTATCTACAAAGAAAGAGACTTACTTCCAACAACCCTATTCTTGGAAACTACTTAAAGGAAGAATATTCTTGTTTTTTTTTTATCTTTATATATAAAAACTAAATATATTTTGCTAGCTACAACAACCCTCATTATTGGAAGAAAAAAAACATTTGTCAAGTTTCTCTAGTCTAGTCTTCTGGAAAATTACATGTAAACTTATAGAATTAATTCAAGCCATTGAAAGATTCAATTCACAACAAACCTTAGTTTACATCAAAATAAATACTATATAACAATTGACAAATGAAAATTCTTTAGTTTACATCAACCAATTAATTGTGAACACACAAAAAGGATATGCCAATTAGGTAAAATATTGAATGGTGCAAGATAGTTCTCATCAAAAATGGAAAAATAAAATCTTTAGTTCCAATCAACCCAAATAATGTCCCTAGGAGGTGGCGCAATGGTCATGACACACATCTACACGTAGGAGGTCGTGGGTTCAAATCTCATTGCGTCGTGTGGGGTGGGATTTGGGTTAACAGGGGAAAGCTACCCCTGTTGTGTAGCTCAACTTTTTTAATAAAAAAAAAATCAACCCAAATAATTGAAGTCATTAATTAAAAGCCTCACAACAAACTATTCACATCAACCCAATATTTGAAGTTAAATGGGGTAAGAGATACTAATTTGAGGATAAATAATCTTTAGATCAATAATTTAATTTGTGGAGCCTTTGTCTTTGTCCATTTGAAGAAGAAGAAGAAGAAATTCAAAACAAAGTGAATGAAGAGAAAAAAAGAAAAAAGAGCAGCCCCACTACTCACTAGTAGTGTGAAAACTCACAACAATGACACTACACTACACATGCATTTTTGTGGTCAACAATTCTTTATGTTCAAACTCAACAATATATATTCCTTCCAAAAAACATACATAGTACCAAAATCATTGAGTAGCAAGCAATCTCTTAGCAATTTCTCTCTTTTCACTTCCAAATAATAATAATAATAATAATAATTTATTTTTCTTGGTCTCCCACTCAAATCACTATTGCATATTCTAAATCTTCTTCTTCTTCACTACTATATAAACCCATTCCATATCTCTCTTTTTACACTCAAAATCTCTCCAACTCTCTCTCTCTCTCTCTCACAAACCCTATTTCTTATTTTCTCTCTAAACTCTAAACCCTTATAACTTTAAATTCCTTAACCTCTCTCTTTAATCTTCTTCTCTTCCACTACTATATAAACCCATTCCATTACTCACTTTTGCACTCAAAATCTCCCTCAAGAAACATATATACAAATGGATTTGCTTCCAAAATGTGATGCCAACTATGTGGCTCTCTCTCCGGTGACTTTCTTGAAGAGAGCTGCAATGGTTTATGCTGATAGAACCTCTATCATCTACGAAGGCACTCGCTTCACTTGGAGCCAAACCTATCTCCGCTGCCGCCGTCTTGCCTCCTCTCTCCGCTCTCTCAACGTCGTCAAGAACAACGTCGTAAGTACACAATTCAATCTATTTCATCATATCACTTATCAAATTGAAACAACTATCTGAAGTCGATTGGACACTGATTGACGCATGCAAAAATGTTACGTGTTTTTTCATGCAACTAATGTCACACCTAATTTACCACCTTAGATAAATAGAAAATACCACATTTTTTACATATATCGTTTGGTATATTTTATTATAAAATATTTATGGGTCCATTTTTTTACTATAGGTTTCGGTTCTTGCCCCCAACATTCCGGCCATGTACGAGATGCATTTCGCCGTTCCGATGGCCGGAGCGGTCCTCAACACCATCAACACCCGACTCGACGCCAACAACATAGCCACCATTCTCCGCCACTCCGAGGCCAAGGTCTTCTTCGTTGACCACCAGTACGTCCCCTTGGCGCGTGACGCTCTCCGGCTACTATTGGACGAGCAAAACGACGTCGTTTCCAAACAATCACCTTCGTCATTTCCACTTGTCATTGTGATCGATGACGTTGACTCTCCAACCGGTGTCCGGCTTGGTGAGCTGGAGTACGAGCAGCTCGTCTTCTCCGGGAACCCGGATTACTCGGGCGAGGAAGTCGGAGATGAATCGGATCCTATTGCACTGAACTACACATCAGGCACCACGTCAGCACCGAAAGGAGTGGTGTATAGCCACCGTGGGGCCTACTTGAGCACTCTCAGCCTCATATTGGGATGGAACATGGGGAGCGAGCCGGTCTATCTGTGGACGCTCCCCATGTTCCACTGCAACGGGTGGACCTTCACGTGGGGTATTGCTGCCCGCGGTGGGACCAACGTGTGCTTACGTGGCACTACCGCGAACGACATTTACCGCAGCATTGCCCTCCACAGGGTCACCCACATGTGCTGCGCCCCGATTGTTTTCAACATATTGTTGGAAACCGAGCGCAACCATAGAGTATCTCCGACTGTGGAGATACTTACTGGAGGAGCGCCGCCTCCTGCGGCACTGCTCGAGAAGATCGAGCCGCTCGGGTTCCACGTGACACATGCCTATGGTCTGACGGAGGCGACCGGGCCGGCCTTGGTGTGCGAGTGGCAAAAGGAGTGGAACCAGCTGGCGCGTGAGGAACAAGCAAAGTTGAAGGCGCGTCAGGGGATTAGTATTCTGACTTTAGCTGACGTGGACGTTAAAAACCTTGATACAATGGAGAGCGTGGCGCGTGACGGGAAGAGCATGGGGGAGATTGTGCTCCGCGGGAGCAGCATCATGAAAGGCTACTTCAAGGACCAGAACGCCACGTCAGCGGCGTTCCGAGGCGGGTGGTTTGCCACCGGAGACGTCGGGGTGATTCACCCCGACGGCTATGTGGAGATCAAGGACAGGTCGAAAGATGTGATCATCTCGGGTGGCGAGAACATCAGTAGCGTCGAGCTAGAGTCGGTGTTGTACAACCACCCGAGGGTTTTGGAGGCGGCCGTGGTGGCGATGCCCCACGCCCGGTGGGGGGAGACGCCATGTGCATTCGTGGTGGTAAAGAAAAATGTTGATGGAAAAACAAACGATATTAGCGAGAATGACATCATCGGCCACTGCAGAAAGAATTTGCCAGGGTATATGGTGCCCAAAAAGGTGGTGTTTTTGGCAGAGCTGCCCAAGACGTCTACGGGCAAGGTGCAAAAGTACGAATTAAGGATTCGGGCAAAGATGCTGACCGTGAATTCAGAGAATAATGTTTCCAACAAAAGCAAGAGCATCAACAAGAACAAGAGCAATAATAAATATAACGGTCAAGATCAAGAACAACCTCAAGTTCTTGCATTGTCGAGGCTTTGAATGTTTTAAAAAAATAATAATTAAAGATTAGAATAAATTACATGTATGTATAGATGTGATGAGACAGAGTGTTTAGTGGTTTTTCAACTTTTCACTTTTTAGTGAGGTCTTGTTTGGGACAAGTTTGTGTTTATTTAATCAAATCAATCAACCTTTTTTTTAGAGTTTAAATAATAGATTATTTATGATCAACTAAACAAATTAATTATCCAAATGCCAATAATATTGTCATGTGCTTCGAATTTTTTACAAAATGTAAATTGTCTTGCGAATTGTTTGAAATTCATTGGCTCTATGACATTGATGACATATATGTTAAATTAAATTTTGTTTAATGTAGTTTTAAACTACAAAAATGTATTAAGTCAACTTTATTCGTCTATCAACTTTGCAATAATGTCAATTTATAAATTAATTGAAACAATTTTGTATTACTAGTATATATTGTATTCATTAAAGAAAAATAAAATAAAATAGTCACAATTTGACTATTGTTAGTGTGAACTTATTATATGATAATTAGTAGAATTTGGGTTTCTTATGTTTGTTGTTTTGTAACCATTTTAATATGCCCCACAGCCTCCTTGGATTCACACATCCCTATTTTGCATCAAATATTCATAGTGAGAGATAACCTTAAAAAATGAATTATACAACCATATCACTTTGTACAAAAAATTTGAGATTTATATTTTTTGAAATAACAATAGACTCAGCCAACAAAAATAAATTAATTAATTAGACGCTTCATTCTAACAAATTCAATTAAAAGGATGACATACTCTCGTTGTTTTAGTTGAGTCTCGCCATTAATTCTTTGTATGATTTTTTTTTTCTTTCCTCATTTCAAATACTTGATCATTACAAGTGTGATTGTGTAGGAGATGTTCGAAAAATAATTATTTGAAAGTGGATATGAGATAGACTTCATCATTCGAAACATATGATTGTACGTGTAGTAGGAATGCCATAGTAGACTTCAATGCTTCGATGAATTTTAATTTTATTCAACTCTTAAAATAAGTATTATATTGACTTTTCAAGAAATTGAAAACATTATTATTACTACATGACACTTCACAATCACTACAAAAAATAATGGTACTTCATTCTCGGTATAGCTCTCTATATCCATTAGATCGGGCAAATTTAGGGTCGGGTCGTGTTGTTGGACCCTAACCTGACCCTAAATGTTTTAGATTTTGCATTTTGGGCATAAATGATAATAAAAAACACTGAAATTCGCGGCTTTAAACAACCTGGCCAACATCAGGTTGGGTTAGGGTCGGATGAAAATAGGATCGAAACCTGCGGGTTTGGGTCCAAATTGCAACATCGAATTATTGCCTAAAGAGCTTCATGTGGTGCATCTTTATTCATAACCAGAAGATACACTTACCAAAATAGTCCCGAATCAGAATCTAACCAGTTCGGTCCATGAACTAATTTTATACTGAAAACAGTCACCCAACTATTGAAAACCAACCAAAATAGTACTCAATGTTAGTTTCAATCTTTATAGTTTAAGTGACTCGTCAACAAAAGTGATTGAAAAACTAACAGAAGCTAATGCCATAGACTATTTTAGTCGGTTTTCAATAGTTAAGGACCAAATTGGTCGGACAAGTCATTTTTCAAACGACACTGGATCTGCAGTCTGAATCAATTCAATCTGAATAATTTAGTTTATCGAGGACTCTGGGTGGTACAAGGAATATTTCACATAGTTTATAAGAGTCCATTAATGGTAGTTTACAAATTTCACTTCATGCAAGTCTATTACTTGATTCAGTGATTAAGCGAAGTGTCATTAGTCATCACAGTATGTTAACACACACAAACCCGCTAGAAGAAAAAACGATAAAAAAGAGAGAGACAATGATGGATCTAAAGAAACATACGGAGAGACGCTAAAATATAATTACGAACAACATGATGCAGCACGAGATCCTTCGCCGGGTCTGTCAACAAGAACCATCCCTGGTGGGTTCTGAGCAGGCTGAGCTCTAGGCAACCGCTTTGCTGTTTGTGTAAAAAAGAAGAAGAATATATTCCATGTTAAGAAATAAGAAAGCTAGAGACCCACCAAAACAGATCCATATACAAATATGAGTGTATGTGTGTGTGTGAGTGTGTTAATGCACAACATTGCCAATATGAGGAACTTCACTTGAAAGGGAGATAAAAGAGAAAAACATCTTGACATAGTAATGAAATTAAATTTATAATGAGATTCTCAGAAACGAGAGGCTGATGCGAAAGTGACAAATAAGCCAACTACACAGAGTTAGAGTTGACAATTCAGGTTTCGGGTTTGAGTTTTATCCCCGGGCTGAAAGACTTAACCTGACCTGACGGCTGACACACAAAAGGTGTGAGTCCATGCGTGTTGCCCGATCCGAAAATTAATGGGGTCTATTTTATGTGACCCTAACCCGCAAAAAAATGTGGGCCCAATTGACAGTTCTACACAGAGTGGCGGGGGCTCATTTAATCTTATATACTTTCTTTTGGGATGGCATTGCCAACCATACAAATGGACTTGAAAAGCACTAATTGGCAGCAGCATAGATTCTGTGAAGGATTAGATGAGATATGACACTCTAAACGTGAGGAGATTGTCACTAACTTTGTTTGCAATACCAGTTTCAGTCAATAACTGTAGTCATGAGCTTTAGCAAAACACCTATTGACTATTATTTTCTTCATTCAGGGAGATTTGAGCCAGGAATTGAATTACTTTAACATAAACTTCTTTACTTGAAAAGCCTAATGATCCCTAAAAAAATCCGCATATCACTGGCCATATGGCTACCTCTTGGGATCTAATGGACCCAATGCACACTAAACCTTAACTTCAGGATTCATGCAAAACTAATACTACTCAAAGGGGAATCACAGAAGTGCAAATCCTATCGACAGTTCAATAAATTGAAAGAATAAGAAGGTAAAGAACAAATAAGTATAAGAATCTATGAACTATATATGACAATTATCAAGGTTTGAGGCTAATGGAAAAAAGTCCTATGCATATCCAATGCAACAACAATTTGAGACATACCTATTTCATGGAAGATTTCATTAACATTGGTGGCATTTTTTGCGGATGTCTCCATGAAGAAAAGGCCATTCTCCTCAGCATATGCACGAGCTTCCTGAAAAATCAATCAATTTATCAAAATAAACATTTAGTTTAGTGAATAAAAGTAAGCAACTAAACAAGGTAATACAAAAGCTACACCAGGCTTTAGCAAATGGACAGGGGAGCACTGGTACTAGCATCTGAATATAATGCAATTCTGATAAAGTAATCCCATAAATGCTTGCAACAGCCTAAACAGATTCTTGAAGTAAAAGAAAAAATGGGTACTTACTTCAGCCGTTACTTTTCTTTTATCTTCCAAGTCAGCTTTATTCCCAGCGAGTGCAACAACCATACTAGGGTTACCTGTAACAACTCCGAAACGAACATTGTATTTATTGCTCAGATAGACCAATTGTCTTATTAGAAATGACGAGGAGAAAAGTATAGTAGGGCTTTGGTAAGAATAGTTATCCAACATATGCTTCTGAGAACTACTCAGTACATTCTGTGTTAATATTGTATTCTTCATATGTGGATAAATGACATTTATTTGAGTTAATTGATACTTAATAGTTGTGCGTCCTAATAAATTTAAGAAGGGAAAAGGGCACTACCCAAAGTAAATAAGATGGTAGGAAGTACCCATGAGTAAAGTCCCCAAGTTACTCAGTTCAATGACTATTCTATACTTATATAATTAGAGAGGTGTGATAATGCAGAAAGGTAATATATGAATGAATTCAGACAAAAAAAAAATTGTAGAGGAACCTCAAGCCCTGTAATTAACTTCTTTTATTGCAAAAACAAGTTCAACAGAAAACTACCTTGCTTCTGAAGTTCCTGCACCCATTTCTTTGCTCTTGTAAATGACTCCTGCAATTTTATGTAACCAAATCCTATTTAATAAAGAGGCAAAAAAAGAGAACAAAAGGTTTGATAACCTCCAATCCCAAACCCATATTGAAAAGAAAAGGGAAAATGAGGTAAAAAAGACCCATTCATAATACATTGTTCATAATATTCCCTTTACTATATACATAAATTGTACTCTACCCACACCTGTACTTGTTTAGTTCTAAGACATGCAGAGCAAGGCAATTTATCAGCAATAATTAGATACACAAGAAAAACATGATTTACAGAGTAATAATAAAGCACCAAGAAAACGATAATCAGAAAACATATCATATGACTAGAATTCCAAGAAGCTTCATTTCTATACTCCAGAAATTGTAGAAACCCCAAATTCTATAAATATATGAACAAATAGTCCGATATAAAGATTTAGTTCTATCAACCATTTGACATAAGAGAAAACTCCCAAAATAGTCTTGTAATATTAGAAACGACCAAACTAGTCCCTACATTAAGGAATACAACAACGAACACTATAGACGATTTTAGTATACCCTTAACATGGAAATATTATAGAAGTAATACCAACTCAACTAAAAAGTTTAAGTTGATAGTTGTTCACAATACTAGAAGTATTGAAAGTTTTCCAATTGACACAACAATGATACACACAATTGAACAAAACTTTAAACTCTGTCAAAGATTAGTAACAATCCACCTAAACCTAAATTAGTTAGAATACACACATTTATGTGCTAAGAAGCTAAAATGAAACAAAATGAAGTATAACTAGCAATAGATTAAAGCATAGATATAGTAAAAAAGAGAAACACACAGTGCTACTGATATCGAAGACGATGATGGCCGCGGCGGCGCCTCTGTAGTACATAGGAGCCAAGCTGTGATACCTCTCTTGGCCAGCAGTGTCCCATATCTCAAACTTCACAGTGACGTCATTCACCGCCAGCGTCTGCGAGAAGAACGCCGCTCCGATCGTCGATTCCTATCACCGCCACCACAAAACAAAATTCAATAACCCTAGAAACTGAATAAAATCGAACAAATTGTAGTTTATATACAGGTAAACAGTCAAAATTACCTGAAATTCGAGGAACTGGCCTTTGACGAAGCGCAAGACGAGGCTGGACTTTCCGGCGCCCATGTCGCCGAGCAGAACCTGGAAATTGAGATCGGAGACAAAAATAAACAAAAACTCGATGATTTTAGTTCGTTTTGAGACGAATTTTTGAGAAATTTGAAAAGATTCGACTTACGAGCTTGGCATTGAGATTGTTCTGTCCGATTGTTGCCATGGATCTGTAAAATTTAGATCGGATCAGAAGAAAACAACAGTGGTTCTGTACAGAGAAGACGAAGAAGGAGAAGAAAGGTTGAAATTGAGTGAAACTTGTGGAATTTAAAGACGTGTCCACAAAGAGAGGTTGGGGAGGATTTGAAGAAGCCAACTGTGAATTTATTTATTATTTTGGTGTGATTTTGAAATATTAACGTCATAATATTTTGTGTGAAAATTCAGGTTTCAGGTCAAATCGGATTTTATAAGATTCGAGTTGAAAAGATCTGGCTCGAATTTGTCTCTATAAGAATATTGATTTTGGCCTACGGGTGGTCGAGTTCGTTTTTTACAAGCGAAATGCTCAAATTTGTTTGATCCAAGCTATAACTTCTTAAGAAACATCGGAATTCAACGACTCAAACTAGGTTAGACAATTTGTGTCACACAAATGCTAATTCTATGTCCTAATTTATAAATATAATGTTGTTTTTATTTTTAATTTTGGTGTATGTATTTGATTTATTGAGTCGTTATTTGTGTCATGCGTTTATGAGCATTTTGAGTTTGAATTCTATATTACTTAGAGGTTTTCAGCCCAAATGAGACATTGGTAATTTTGTTGTGTAATTAAGCTGATATTTGAGACACCAAAATTGTTGCACACGAGTTTTTCCAAAATCGTTACCTTCAATGTTAATTTTGATGTGATTAAACTAAGATTTGAGACACCGAAGGCTCCTAAAAATGGCATTCTTGCTTCACCTCAAAAACCTATTTTTCTTCCACCAAATGTGAAAATATGAGACACCAACGACTCTTACAATACATGTAGATAAGAGATCACTAATCTTGTTTTATACATTGTCCTTTCGAGTTTACTACAATAACAATGTAACAAAAGAAACGAAGAAAACTAGGGAGGCGCTAAGCAACGAGGCAACGAGAGGCATTGGTGCTGAGGAGGTAGTTGAGGTAGCTACCTCGTCAGGGACGGATGCAGCAGGACCGAATACATCAAGATTTGGTTCGCCAGGAGAGGCTGCTGAGAGGGTTGTATCAGCAGCAAATGTTGCACTCATGGTGGCGGCGACGAAGAGGACAACGCAAGAGATCTTCTTTATCGTGCCCATGACGGTTGATTAGGAGAGAATGTAGAAGATGAAGATGAAGAAATTTTGTGTTTTCTTCTTCTTCTATTGGTAACTACTATTCTCTCTTGGGTTGTTGGCCTAATGGAAGGTGTTGGAGGAGTTATATAGAAGGTCTAAGATCCTAATTGGTTTTAGGCTATAATTATCATTGATAAGGTAGTTTTGGTGGTTTGGTTCACCATTGTTTTTGGAGAAGATTTGTAGAATTTGGCACTGAGAATAGATTGGAGCTATCTATAGATATTAATCGATAAAAGCACTATTTTCGTCTTAAAAGAATTGTCTTAAGCTATGTTTACTAGTGGAGAATTTTTTTTAATGTTTACCTTATCCTTACAAGAATTTATATTTTTTGAACATTTTGTATACTTGTTTAGTCGTAAGTTTATATGGTTTCCAAAACAGACATCAATAACTCTTAAATGATTTTTATAGCCTCAAAAACTTGTTCTTTGTCGTAATTCACGAAAATGAAACTCAAAAACCTCAATTTTCAATTTTAATTTGAGTTAGAGATTTTCGATCTTTTTCATTTATTTTCTTCTCTTTTTTCTCATTATTAAGGCATAAGAGAGAAGAATATCAATACATCGTTTATATGTTGAGACTCAATCGAGCCAATGAGAAGATGATACTTAGACACTTGAGTCGAATTTACTTTTAAAAAGACTTCACTAGCCTCATAAACCTTTCTCCAAAATCATGCCAAAAAATGTAAATTTGAGACACAAAAGTGAAGACTTGAAACCCCAACAACTCTTAAAATGACCATCGGTTTAACTTAAATTAAAGATTCGAGATTTCATAACACAATTCTTGCATTCGAAATTGACATGGTTCAAATTCGAGTTCAACTGCATAATCCAAAAATAAGTTGACAATTGTTAATCTAATACACAAAAGATCGAATTCAAAGCACGAAAACGAGATTTTACATCCTTGAAATTTGCAAAGGAATCATCCCTTCGAGAATTGCATCCCTAAGACCGATCAAATCAAGCTTCTCCAACTTGCCGAGCTTATTGAAGACATGCCTCTGGCAGTTCTCGGCCGCCATAACTCCAGCCGAGTAAGCTCCGTGCACGGATCCTTGGTTCTCCATGCTAACGGCTTCCCCTCCGAAGAAAAGATTGCCTAAAGGTGCTCGAAGTCTCTCGTAGACGTCGTTGGGTTTCCCGACCAAGTCATACGAGTAACACCCTAGCGTGTTCGGGTCTGTTCCCCAATGGGATACAAGATATTGGACCTGGTACAAAAATAACAACCACTAGTAAGCTAAGTCCATTTACAATACATATATTTGGATTGTAATTTTTGGAATGAGAATCTCATTCCTATCCCCGGTCTAGACTCCTGTTTCTGAACAAAAGTTCTAATCCAAACACTACTTAAGTTTCAAACAATCGATCACTAATAATCATAGTTTTCCCAATCAGGAAAATAATCAAAGTTAGCCCATTCCCCAATATCCTTCCCGGACACATTTCGAGCAAGCCTACAATAAAAAGAGATGTAAGACTCGCAGGCAGACCTGTCAATTCGGGCCACGGGCCATTAACGAGCCGGGTCAAAAAAAACTCCCTTGTCTATATTTTGCAACTTTTTGTTGGCCCTAAATTTTCCCAAGTGGTGAGTCACATTAGGATTAACAAAAAATAAACAGATAAAAAACGTGTTTTTTGGCCCGGTCCTTGGACCCTAACCCACACACCGTCTACATGTTTGTGTTTAGGCATACCATGCAGAGATGGAAATTTAGTCTATTGCCACAATATACATTATATATAGATGTGGTTTAAATAATGGACATACCGGCTCAGTTGCATTAGGAAACATTTTCTTGAGCTGTGTCATCGCAAAATTTGCAGCAAATTCATCGGAGAGCTTCTCGAGATCATAAGCAAGGCTTCCAGCAGCCATGTAGACAAGGACGGGATGGCCAGTAGCTTTGTGGAGATTGAGAAAATATCCGCAGGAATAAGAAGTCGGAGCCACGATGCCTAAGAACTCCACATTGGGCCAAAAGACGTTATCAAATTGTAAGGCGATCTTATTCTCATTCCCCATGCCAAGATCGGATATTGCAGCAACTTTCCACTCGGGCAATTTCGGTTCAAACTCAATTAAATTGGCTTTAAGGACGCCCATGGGTATTGTAACGACAGCAGCATCCGCAATAAAGTTCCTCCCATCTTCAATTGTTATTGTCACTTTATCACAGCCGTCTGATATCTTTGTAACCCTACTTGCAAAGATGTAGAAGAATTAGAATCTTTCTTCATCAATAATAATAATAAATAAATAAAAAGTAGTTGTCATTTATAATTTGGGATAAATCCCAAAATGGTCCATGAACTATTAGGACCCGAACAATTTTTATGCCAAAAGGGTCTCCAAACTATTGGAAACCGACCATAATGGTTCCTCAAGTTAACTTTCATTAGTTTCTCACTTAGATGTGACATTAAAAAGGATAAAAAGATTGAAACTAATATCTAACAGGTACTAATGCCTGGTACTATTTTGGTCGACCGTCAATAGTTGAAGGATCATTTTTACATAAATCTAGTTCATGGACCAAATTGGTCAGATCACGATAGCTCATGGACCATTTTAGTTGTTTATCAAATTAATTATATGATTTATCGAACTTGTGCAACCAATGCACAAGTTATATGGGGCTTCGGAAATCGTGTTTGGTGTTTTAAAATTATTTATATTCTACCTCAAATATACAAAAAGTGCACAAAAGTGAGTGAACAAATAATAAAAAATTACAAAACCAGAATTCTAAACTAGACAAACCCCTTTATTTATATTGCGCCAAACTTTTTAAAATGAGTTGATATAAAAAACGAATATAGAACTTTCAGTCTAACGAAATACCAAGAGCAAAGATTGGACACAATTTTTTAAAATTCTCAAAAAATATTCATTGTTTTCACCCATTGTTGTATTACTTGTATACACTAATACACAGCCTATATGTAAACACAAGTATATATCTGTAAAATAAACATACCTGTGATTCAAGCGTACATCAATATCTTTAGCAAGGGTCTTTATGATAGGATCATAACCTTGCACCATAAGTCCATGACCTCCAGCAAGGACATGCTCCTGAACATCATACCCTTAACAACGTAAGCATTCATGAAACATAGTGGGACCCACAAGAAAGAATCCGTGATCGAAAATTAACTAATTCAAGACGAATATTAACTTACCTCGTCCCAGTTTTTAAGTGAAATCGTATCGGCATCAGCAGCAAACCATGCTTCCATTCTACATATGTACCACTGCAGAACTTCGTGCGCTAGTCCCTCTTGTCTATAGAAAATGCAATTCATATCAGATATGGTAGCGAGACCTGGGGATTCGGGCTGTGGGTCTAAAATGGGCCGGGCCAAAAAATCATGTGTTCCTATTTTGCAACTTTTTATCGGCCCTACCTTGTCCCACTAAGTAGCGAGGGACGTTAGGATTGAAGAAAAGTAATTCTATAAATATACGTGCATTTTTTGTCCTGGCCCATTTACGCCCGCGGCCCGCATTGCCAGGTATAAATTTGTAGCCTAAGAACAACGCAAAAGGTTGAGTATATTCAAAATTCGTTCACTTCCATACCTTAATTCTGGATGCCTATCAAATACAATTGAAATTGCTTGAAGAACAGACATATCTTCAGTATGTTCCTCCCTTACTCCGTCCGTCTGTAAGTGTCAAGAACCGACTCATCAGCATATATTATCAAAGCAGAACTGAAAGTGACAAACTTTTCTACACTAAATTACCTTAAGATCCACATTCAACGCAGAACTCATTATGTGGGAATTTCAATTGATTGGTTAACAAATTCAAACATAGCACCATACCACAGCCTGGGAGTTCTCGTATAATATATTACATAAATATATTTTATTTAATGAATTTTTTTTCGCGTATCCTAAATTTTTTAAATTGCGAACCATGTGTCTGAATGGCGTCGCGGATCGTGTCATGTGTCTAAATTGGTGCCTCCAAGGATAACATAGATAGAAACCCACCACTAGGTAAGATCTTGGAATCATTACTTATGGTTTTGCTGGAGTTTCTTACTTTAGATGCATTTCTCTACCAAAAGAAAATCCATGGGACTAATTTTGAGGGGCTTAGCATTTACCAAAAGTATGGTCTGTCGACTAGCAAAAAGCAAGGTGTAGAGGCTATAAGATCGATCAGTGGATAAGTAATGCGATCAGTGTCCTCTTACCTCGTATTTCAAGTGGCTTACAAGGGTAAAAGTGGCATTATGGTAGTAAATTGAAATAATGTTTTTCCAATACAGATTACTTCTTCACACGTCAAGATTCTCCTAGTTCACAGTATATCGAAAGAATGGGATTCTCGATCTTGAGAATCTATGCTCTTCAATAGTTGCAATTGCAACTATAAGGAATTTAAGCATCGTATGGAATTTATGCTATTCATAGTTGCAACCCCAACCCCAACCAATATGGAATTTACAATATCAAAAAAAGCATCGAATCCTACCCATCTTACGTACCTCTTTCAGAATTCTCTTGAATATTTCTCCAACTTCACTGACAATATGTGGAGGAACTTGATGCCCATCCATGTCAAAAAGGGCGTAACTGAAACAACCAAATCAAAACTCTCAAGATAATAGGTCTAACTGATTTCACAAATAAACTGAATGTAAAACCAGGACTACCTTTCCAGATCATGGTCATACAACACAGAGTCGTCGCCACTAGTACGGTATAACGTCAGCCCAAGAGAGCGAATCAATGGAGCCAAGGGATTTTCATTGCAAACACCATGTAGCCTGAAGATTTTAGGAGAAAGAAAGTTGAACGAGCATAATATCCGTCAATCTTTTCTTCTTTAAATCTTAAATGCATATATAATGGCATGAAAATTGCAAAGCACAAATCCCAAGTAAAACACCTCAAAGATGTTATATTACAAAATACTGTAAAACAAGTTTCCTCACCTAACATATAGTGACAATTAAATGTTTCAAGTATAAATACGAAAAATGAATAGGAACTTGAAATAACAAAAAATTGGAACTTGCCATGAGGCTCCCATGTCTACTGGGCAACCGAATGAGTAATCGGTATGAATTCGACCACCAAGTCTATCACGTGATTCCAGCAAGATCACCTGAACAAGATGATAATAACAAGTCATGTTACAAACATAATCAGATATTGCCACCACCTGCAATGATATTGTACAATCATAATTACCTTGAATGATGCATCCTGAAGGATGCGGGCAGCAGCAATGCCCGAAATACCACCACCAATCACTATGACTGTCGGAAGAGAACCGTGTAGCCTCTCAATGTGAGAGACAATTGCGCCTAGTCATCAGACATTAAAAGTCATCAGGGAAATCATAACAAAGACATGGTGAACATAATAATTAACTAGTTAAAAAGCAATTAGTCTTCCAAACTTAATGAATAAACAGAGGAAGTTTGAGGGTAGAAATTTGATGGTGTACTATCACGCAACCATAACATGTTTTGATGCAAAAAGTCCAACCATGTTTTTTTTTATTAGCATTACCATCGCAGTGTTATTTTCAAAATGTCCCATTCTCTTGCCCAAACTGGTTTTCTAAGATTGATATACCAAATTCAATAAATTACACACAACCAGCAAAAAGAATTAATATGCATAAATAACAGAAGGTGATTAAATATATGTTAATTGGTGACATAGATTAGAGGAATATAATATAATAATCATAAGTAAATCAATAATGAGGTATTAGTTGGCTAATAATTAATTAGATAAATCATATTCACTGTATTTAATAACAATTATTCAGCATCTTTTGAATGTCATTTTAAAATGAACACAAAGTCACAAATGCATCCTAATTCCTAACTGTAAAAAAAATATTAAGGCAAGTGAAGTGTGCAAAACCTACCACTGAACTGTAAAAAATTTAATAAAAAAAATATTCTCCAGGGAAACATCAAAATCTCATTTCCATCAACACATAAACACAAATCCATCTACATTGCACGGATTTACAGAGTCCATCTACGCACTAAAATCATCAACCAAACAAGATTCTCGCATGCAAATGAGCAAACACACAAATCAATCACTTATTAAAGCCACACTAACTATTGAGAAAATCTCTGGACAACGAATCATTAGCGTCCATCGCAATCGTGAGAATCAAACAAACGGAACGACAAATCAGAACCGAATCCAACGAAATCGAGCGTGTTTCGTTTTCGCGGCTCAAATCAATTAAATTACAGATGTATAGAAGTCAATAAAATTCAAGATTGACGAGTGGTAGAGAAGAAAGAGAAGGCCACAAAACATTGGAATCGCATTTCCATCAACACACAAACACAGATTGATCTACATTACACGGATTCAGAGCCCATTTACGTACAAAAACTCTAAACCAAACAAGATTCTCGCATGCAAACGGATACAACTTCACGATTAAACACGCAAATCAACAACAACAACAACAACAAAATCAAAAAAGCAAATAAAGAGACTACACTGACCTTTGAGAAAATCACCGGAGAACGAATCGCTAGCGTCCATAGCAACAGAGAGAATCGAACAAACGGAACGACAAATCAGAACCGAATCCGACGAAATCGAGCGAGAGTGTTTTGTTTGTTTGTTTTCGCGGCTCAAATCAACAGAATTACGAATGTATAGGAATCAAAAAATTGGAGATTAACGAGTGATAGAGAAGAAAAAGGAGAAGGCCGGCAATGAAGCGGCTAGGATTGCAGGAGCGACGCAGCTTATCGAACCAGCTCATATGGCGCGATTACAGTTGTTTTTGGCGATATGGATATCGGAAGCAAGCTCTGGATCTGAAGAAGGCGGTGGTGGTGGTGGCGGCGGTGGGCAATGCGGCGGCGACGGACGATCGGAGGAGGAAGAGGCGGAGGTTGCATAGATCGGCGCTCTTCGCTTTCGCTTCTCTTTCGATTTTCTCTCTGTTTCTGTTTAATTTTATTAAAAAAAATAATTATTTAATTTTCTGCAAAAATATCTGAGAGAGCGATTCACAAGTGAACGAACTCTGGCTCTGTAATTATAGGGGCGGTTGGTTTGGAAAATATTCGACAATATTCGGGACCGAGGACGGTAATTTTGAGGGATTTGGGGGGTGTTTTGGGTATTTCAGTGGTGGAAATTAGGCGTGCCGGGTCAACCTTGTCTTGTTGCCTGTTGTTGTGACGCTGCGTGCGGGAGCCATATTAGGGTCTGTTTGGTTAGTCTCAAACTAAAACATGATTTACATCTTTTTTTCCTCTTTATTTATAGAGTTAACTACCGGTTTTTATCAGTTGAGCTACACAATATTGGTAGCTCTCCCTATAGAACCCCACTCGATTAAAGGAGTTGAACTCGCGGTATCTTATAGAAATGTGTGTGTCTTGACCATCGAATCATCCTCTAAGAGACGAATTAACTACTATTTTATTTAGTCTCTTATTACAAGTGTCGTTAATTTTTTTAAGTAAATATAGATTGTGAGATGTCACGTCAATAGTGATTTATAACTAATGTTATTATTATATTCTTAAACATAATATAAAAAATATAAATATAGTAGATTTTGATTGTGGTATTGACTCGAAGGTGTCCCGTTTATGTTGACTTCTCATGTGGTATTCGATTTGTTGGCATATTGCACTCACATGTGGATGACAAATAGTATGAGTTAAATATAATGGTATAAGTAATATCATTCTAAAGAAATACACATTGAAGTTCCCCACTGTTTAATATCGCGCACAAATTCCTGATTTTTTCAAAAAAGTCTTCGTTGTAGTTGTAATAGTAAATGACAGTGTGTGTTGCCCAAGTGCCACATTGACCCCCTCCCAGAAAGGCCCCCCATAGTTTTTCTCCGAATATAGAACCTGAAAGGGGTCGGAACCACTTTAAGCGACCAGAGCCTGCAAAAAATACGGGTCAATCTCGAGTACCACAAGTGCAAGTTCAGATTTGCATTGTCAGCTCTATATGATTGCTCTTTTTACGCTTTCGGAGTTGCCAAACAAGCCTAATATCTTGGGCCCACGAGATCAAGTGGGTCACGGGGGTCCGGATCCAATACCGTGGATCTTTGCTGTTTTCCACGAAAGTAACCACTTGGGTAGCGGGGACCACATTTTGACCAATGACAGAGCTATAACAATCCAACTTGAATTGGTCCCGACCGACCCGACCCGAATTGGTCCCAAGGTTGATTTGATGTATTGATTTAATTGTCAGTCAATTTCTCACCTAAGTCTTTAATGGTTCTCCAACGGTTCAATGAGACGAAAAAATCAAGTGAAATTTGATTCTCTATATCTTTTTCTCATATGTGATTGGACAAAATTTTCAAATATATATATTTGAAGGGTAAAACAATAATTTTATTTTATATGTTTCAAAAAATTTAAGGGTTTTATATTTTTATTTTCACATATTAGTTTAGTAATTTAATCATTTTTTCTATTTATTATTGGCTATTCGATCTTTTGGATGTAGTTTTTTATTTAGGACTCAAATCTGATACGCAAGATGTTTGGATTTTAAGTCGAATTTTGTAATTGTAGTGTAAAATTTAAACACGAATTGTCAATTTTAATATACTAAAATTTTCACTTATAAAAAATATAATAAAATTAATTGGTTCTATATCTACAATTTCTTAGGATCTAATGTTTTTTTTTTACAGGAAATGTAAAATTTCATTAGACTAAACGCCAAGAAGTGGAACCAAACCAACAAACTACATGCAACCGAAAGCAAACAAAAACAAAAACAAGGAAAACAACTAAATTACCGAATTGAAATACTCTTAGGATCTAATGTTAAGATCTAATAGTATAAATAATTACCAACATTAACATATTAGATTTTCAATGGTGTCCAAATTGGGCATCTTTAAGATATTGTGTTAGTGGTCATCATATTCAAGTGGGCTATAAACAAATAGTAAACAATAATAATATGGGTTGGCAAAAGGACAAAATCTACCAAAAATTGCCATTATTGTATCATAATATAAAATAGTTAGTGCATAGCAAACGTGGGTTGTTGCTGCTTTTGTTTTTGTAATTGTAATTTATTTTTATTTTTTGAAAGTAAAATGTAATTTATTTTTATTTTTATTTACATTACAATAAAATATGATTAACAAATCTATGTTGCTGGATGTTATCCAAATTTAGTAAATTTAGTGTATTGAATAATTTTTTAAGTAGGGGTATAGACAATGAACAAAACAAAAAAAAATGGGTTGGCAAGAAGAACAAGATTAGAGTATATATATTTGTCATTATTGTATCATAATATAAAATTAAGACCGGCAATTTAGACCGTGACATATGACTTCACATGAATTTGAACGGAGATTAGATTAAACTAATCGTGTTTGCGTGAACAAATTTAACTCGTTTAATTAAGTGTGTTGTGATTGAGTTAGTCCCAACTTGTTTATTTGAACGGATAGTGTAACTCATTTAGTAATTCACTCATTTAAGAATACAGTTGTAAGAATTTACTCGCTACATGTCGGAAACACTTTTTTTTTCTTTCAATTTTTATAGTCCGAATAGTCTGGCTTTTATTTGTTAGTGATGAATAGAACTATTTAGCAATTCACTAATGTGATATTAAAGTTATTATGTTGACAATCAAATTACATGAATAAAATGATAATTGTTTAGCAATGGGTTGTGGCTCAGTTGACAACGCGTACTGAGATTGTGGGAAGAGCTCTCAGGTTCGATCCCCACTAAACACATCCATGGGGAGGGGTGACGAGTCTTGATTGTGACTAGGCCCCGAACCGGATTAAACCAGTGGTTTACATAAAAAAAAATATATAATTGGTTTAAATAAAAATTGGTAAATGGTTAGTGGATTGGGCCTTGGCTATTGTGAAGTCACAACACTAGAAAGCCCAAATTTATAAATTGTGTAAAGACCACAACGTGGGCTTGGGCCCAACCTAAATAGTTAAAAATACGTAAATGGACCCTAACAATGTTTCCAGAAAAATTGAAGGTCTGGTTAGAGCAATTTCGAACGAACCTGCAAAATTTGTTTGTAAAACTGAAATTCATATGACCCGCAATCCGAACAAACCCGCATATTTTTCGGGACAAGTTAGACATTTTGAACCGGGTTCCAAAAATTTGACCAAAACCCGAATTGACATGCACCTGATAGAACTTGCAATTTGGATTCGAATTTCAAGACAAAAATTTATAATTCAGGTTGAGTGTTCCTTCGCAAGTTGCGGGACGTCGGGCCGGACATATTCATACATTGTGCATGTTAAACCCATACCCGACCCGACCAGAGACCCGAAATCTGAACAAACACATTCATTTCGGGTTGGACAATTCAGCCCAAACTACCTATTTTGAATATGAACTCGAATAAACCCGACCTTAAACCTATATCGGAAGCTCTAGATTATCATCCCTAATTTGGTTGATTAACAATAATTAATTTTCTTACAACATAGTTGTGTTCAACAAAGATGTATTTAATTTATAGCCGACATAATCTTGAAAAAATCATATCCGACCCTTCGATAATTTAGAGGACCACTTGACTATTTTATATTTCCATAAAATACATGTTCTAGAATATAATCCAAACAAAATTGGAGTCAAAAAATCAAAATTAACAAAATTTGATTTCAATATTCAACACCTAATTTAAAAGAGACCATGGTCTTAGTCCTTGCTTGTGGACCAAAATATGTGGATGTAATTCAAGACAAGTCTTTGATTTTTATTTTATTTTTGATTGGTTATTAATAAAATTATTTGTTAAAATAGACATTATTCCAAATTTTGACCAAAGAAAAAAGAATCAAAATATCATTCCAAGCAATATCTTGAAGTATGATAAGTTAATTATGTTTTTATAATTATTATTTTGTGTGATAATTTCTAATAAGTATATGTTCAACTTTGATGGTCAATTTTTAACTTTCCAATAAAAAAATTAATATATTAATAAAATATATAAACGAGTACTACAATTCAATTAGTAAACAACGAATTGTTAAGTATTCGAAATAATAGTCAAATTCTAAGAAAATTTATAAAATTCAAGTTTGTGTCATCAATTTCTTCATCTTCTAGATATTGTTTTTGTTGATAAATTGAGGTAATATTGGTTGGTAACGAACTATATGAATGTTGAGTATAAATCGAGACCTCTACTACTTTACTGGTATATTTTGTACTAAATAAAACAAAAAAAAGTTTAAGAACTAAGTCAAAACTAGCTAAATAACATCATAATACAACATCTTTGAACAATTTTTTGTGTGATAAAGGTCAAAACTAAAAAAAAATATCCAATATTATCCAATAAGGATATGTTTTGCCTTCACATGAATTCTTCAACTTTCAAAAACATTATTGTTCTTAAAAATTCCACTTTATCTTGTCAAATCCTATCTATTTGGGACCCATGTGATTTGAGTATTGATTCTCAATATAACTTATGGTCACATTCATTGCTTTGCAGCCCATTATTTGATTTCTAAAAATTATTAAATTTTCAAAGGACCTTATCTATATTATCATTAACTTTTTTTTTTTTGAAGTGTCTAAATTCAAATTTGCTTCAAATTAATTTTGTAGATATGCCTTGAAGCATTAACTTCTTTGAATCTAGTGAAAAATTCCAAAATTCAGAAAATTTGCTTCAAAAACCCTTCTTCAAATTAGAAGATGGTAATTCAAATTTTAAGTTATATAAATCTTACTCTATCAGTTTTCCTATTTTCTTGGCTCTTTATAAATTTGACAAAGAATTTTTTTTTAATAAGCGACGGGACAGCAGGCCTACAAAGGCTAGTGTTTCTTACTAGAGGAGTCACCCGATTTAGTTGTTAGTTCACCCCTTAAACCCGTAAATCTCACCCAATACTGTTTGGACCAAAGCGCATCAACCGCTTAGACCAACATGCCTCAATAAGAAATTGATTGACATTTTATGCAAATTTTACCCCAATAAATGTTAGTCTAATCTCAAGTGTCCTCAACTTCAACTAGAAAATAGCAACAACAAAAAATACAAAAGATTGAAACAAATTCCCTAATTTGTAATTTCTTTAGTCATCTTCTCTTGTGAAAAAGAGTACACAATCCAAAAAATAAAAAAAGAACATGTAAAATGTATGGGATTTAAATTCAAATTCAAACCCTAAAACACCAACCCTATCCTAATCTTTCAAGCAAAGAGAGCATTGGTGCTAGTAGACCTATGAGGAGCCATAGGTGGCTTGTTTCCCAAGAAACCACTAGGGTTTCTCTTAGAGCTCATTTGGGAAAAGCAAGACCCTCTTGAAGCTTTTTTTGAGATGATCTTAGAGAAGCTATTTGAATGGTTGTTTTGATCAGCTAAGCCACAAGCATAGCTTCTACAAGACTTGAGCTTCTTGTTGTATGGGTTCTCAGGCTTGGCCAAATCCTCCAAGCTCAACACATTGCTTAGAGATGTGAATGATTGGGACTTTCCTTGGTAGTGCTTTGAGAGACCTCTCCTACACAAACACAAAACACAAATTGATAAGCACAAGCACTTTAAAAAATGTACAAAATAGGAAAGTAAATAAATAAATAAGAATATTCTAGATAGGAAGGAAAAAAAAAACATTTTTTGAAAGAGGGAGAAGTGGCAAAATGGGAAGAAAAAGAATATATTTATGTGGAAAAGACTAAAATACCCTTCAAGTGGAGCTAAGGGGCTTCTATTTTGACTCTTGAGGTGGTGATGTAAAGACTGAATTGCCCTTCAAGTGGATTGGCATTTTCAATTCTTTATATGAAAAGACTAAACTACCCTTGAGATGGATAACATTTTTTCTAAAGGCTATCACTGCAATTTTTCATGTAAAAGACTAATTTGCCCTTGAGGGTTACTATTAGGGTCAAAAGACTAAAATACCCTTCAGGCATCATCAACATCTCAAGATCACAGCTTGGTATTCTCTTTGCAGATGCAAGTGAGGATTGAACCATTAAAATCACAAATAAGAGTCTTCTTTTTGTTTTATTTCAAAAAAAAGAAGTAAAATTACCATATTACCCTTGTATAAGATTGAATGTTCTGAGATCACATACCTAAAAGGAAGCTGTTGGAGAAGAGAAGACATGTCTTGAAGAGAACCATTGCTATCAATTTGTTGATGCTCTAAAGAAGATGAAGATGATGATGAAGAAGTGACCTCTTCAAGCCCTTGCTCTTCACAATCTTCTTCTCCATCTTCTTCTTCCATGGATGAATCTGAAGCTACTGATGAAGATTCAGAAGAAGAAAATGAATCAAGCTTGTCCTCTTCATCACCACAATTACCAAAACCTTCTTCACTCAAGAACCCAAGATTGCTCTTTTGGTGCAAGTAGAAACCACAAGAATCCATAGCAAAGATTTGATCCAAAACTTGGGTTTTCTCTAACTTTCTTTTCTTTTCCTCTGTTTGGTTGGTGAGAAAATGGGAGAAAATGTGCCAAACACAGCTGCAAAATGGATGATGGGTTTCAAATGGATAAGCTTGATGGGTATTTATATGGGTTTGGGGAGAAGAAAAAAATGTCAAATTGTTTTTAATATTAATATTAATATTTATTTATTTTTTGGGTAGAATTGAAGATAAGACTCATAATAATTTTTTTTTTGGTGGAATTTTAAAATGAAAATAATAAAATAAAGATTCGGCATTATCCACTTTTGCTTTCTCTATGTCCCCTATGGCCTGCCAAACATCATTCCAACTAACCTAGAAAATAGTAGTTTTTCTCGTTTTCTAAGCCCAACGCTCCATCTTTGCGCGTGCATCTCACTCATATGTTTAAATTAGGTTCTCTTTTCATTGTGGATAAGGTTCCGTTTTTTTTTTTTTTTTTTTCTGTGAGTCTTGTAAATTGTAGTAACTCAGTGAGCTATATATTCATGCCTTTATTTATCTCATGCCCACTCAATTTGTTTTATGTTATTTAGATGCCCATGGGTATCATATTTAGTCATGCGGGTCGTGGGTCTAAATGGTACGTGGGTTTTAAATTGAATTTTGAGTTCTTACAAGAAAAAAGAGTGAATTTAGTAAGATTTTACCCTACCTAGTCCAACTCGGAAACTAATTAAATCTGTTTTGTGTGACTCGATTTTTGAATCGACAAGATGATCAACTTTTGCATGTTAGTGGTTTCAAGTACCTCGTGGGGTGAGTTTGGTGCACTAATTTCATTCTGTGTTATCTAAACCTGCACATTTCATGTTAGGGTTCGAGTTCTCGCACATCTATACTCAAATGAGGTCAAAATATCCAACACAGAACAAAAGTTAGGGATCGACTTCTCGAGCATCCATACCCAAACGAAGGATATGAATGCACGAGAACTCAAATCCTAACATAAAATGTGCAAGTTTCCTTCACATTATGGACCCGACTTCGCTCATATGTTATATTGGTTCAATTCATATTGCCCGTTGCTCGAAGCGGGCAGAGCGGTTTGATGGGTTGATTCACAGGCTCAACATCTTTTTGGATATTTTCTAACCCCAATTGTACTATGTCCACATTAAATTGTTTTTTTTTTTAAATAAATAATTTATTTTATATCATAGGTGTGGAATTGGGAACATGTTTATTTTGCCAATCAAGAAAGTCATGTGGACAGCTTTTGCTTTGAAAATTTGAAATCCAAATTGGTTAGAATCCAAGTGAAAGGCTGTTATTGTGAGCTGTCTCATCATTACTTTTTATTGGATAATAGTCACTACAATTCAATTCTATTTAATGGGAATTAAATAGGCCCCAAATTTAATTGTTTCAACTTTATCACTTAAATTTATCTCATCCATAAATTGAGCTGCCAAAAAACCGAGAATTAAATTTGGAACTATTGACATGTGTGAAAAATAGGAAAGTGGTTCAATTGAATGGCTAATAAATAGTTGGTTTTATTACTTTACCGACATGCAAAAATGATAATTATGATGGAAAAATATAGCTAAGAAACATAGTTTTATAAAACTGTTTTAACTTGTAATTCCCAATTTGAAAATCTTGATTTTATTTGAGTTTGAATAATTACAGGTCACTCCAACATGTCGAATTTAGGTTTGAGTTCCTCACGTTTGATGCGAGCCTAATGCCTTCATCTATTACGCACTACTAATATGAAATTCAAAATATCACTCGTTAATTTTAACTAGCACGTAAAAAATAAAATTTATTACTAAACACATAAATAAAGCAATAACTCAACATTGTAAAAAATATATAAATTTCACACCACACGATTTACTCTATATGTGGACCATAAAATTAATGAGTTGTATAAGTTAGGTTTATAAAATTTGTTAGGACCAATATAATAATAGATTTATTACTCAAATCACATAAATTAGGTTCATAAGATTTGTTTAGACAAATCTAAGGAAACAAATTTATTACACTCCACAATAACTCTATATCAAACTCTCATCATTTTCAACTAATTCCTGAATTATTCTAAAAATTCAACTAAACTAGTAATATTGGGTAATAATTGAAACAAAGAGACAATTAGAATTCGACACTTCCAATTATCGAGTTAGATTTATATCTAATTGATCATATAGAATTTGCAAGTAAGATCGGATCTGAATGTACAAATACACACGAATCAACACATTTTACACTAAAATTTAAAGTATAACCAGATCCAATATACAGCACAATTATTGATTTCACCCGAACTCATTTCAAATGCAATTTAAATGAGTTCATCAATCCGAACTCAATAAAATCTGATCATAAGTTACAACCGCAAATTTTGAGCAATCATTTTTCATGATTAAATGTATTTAGGCAACACCATAATCACCTTCTAATGTCGGTCCATATATGATTTAAATGAATTGACCAAATCGAAATAGCCAAAGTACCTAATTTAATAAATTAGGTCAAAATCAATGCACAAAATAAAATAATATTCTTATGGTATATATGTGATGGAGTCTCCTCCACATCTTTGGGCCATACTTATCCATCCACATATGATCACTTTACTCTTGTTTATTTATTACTGTAATTAATTTTGGAGCACCTACTGTCGGCTTACACGTTAATTTGTTATTGAGAGTTTGAGACCACAATTCAGTATTTGCTATTATTATATTATTTATTTATTAAGAGAAATGAGTGAAAATTGGTAAATTAATTATTCAACTGCAGTCTCAGTAGAAAAAAAAATATTCTCAGGAGCAATTAGTTCATATTTTTAATTTTTTAATTTATGTTTATTAATATTTTGAAAATGATACACTTTTTTTTTTAGGATTGAAAATGATACACTTTAGATTAGGAATGAAAGTGGAAAGTAATTATTGAGAGTGATGCTCAATCAGTAATTTCCAATCTCGTATTAGGATAAGGAGTTAATAGTGATTATGGTCTTGTTTCTGAATGATTGTATCCGTTTGGCGGAGTGGTTTGAGAGAGTAGTTTTCTCTTTTATTAAGCGATTTAACAAATTCGGTTGCTCATGCGGCTATTCGAGATTCGGGTTCTATGTCCAGTTGTATGTCTTGGGGTGATCATGTGGCTCTCCCGAGACGGAATAAGTTGTTATGTAATAATTTAAGTTAATAAAATATTTTATTTAAAAAATCTTTATTGACGGATCAGTATAAGTCAAATAATATATAGCTTAAACTTTCAACTCTTATATATATATATATATATATGATAGCCTATAAGAATATTGCTAATCTTTGATTCAATAGATAAAGAATTGGTGAGATTATGGTCAACCACCAGACAAACTCAACCCATGCCTTTGATGACAAACTTAAACTTTTCTTCCCTGCCAAAGATTCTGCAAATCATGTTTGTTGAAAAGCTAAATGTTTGTTTCAAGCAATAGATAGGTTTCTTAAAATGAACGTTCATTAGACGAATACTCGACACAACTCTTCTTTTTTAGATAAAGAAAAATATAACACTCCAATCTGAAATTTCATGTTTGTATGAGCATTGACTCATTCAAATATAAATCCAAAAATGGGGCAAGTCTCAACTCAAAAGTAATTTTTGAAATTGAAACAGCTTCATTCGGTCCGGTACCGGTCCATTCATATTCGGTCCAGTCCAATTTGGTTTTGGATCGATGCCTAGCCCTAACTCAATCATACAATTTTGTTTCCCGACGTTCATATCAATGATTTAACTACCTTAAATTTCACAGGTCACCTAGAGTTCACAACTAGAATCTGAAACTCGGATACCCGACTTTTGCCCGATCCAATCTAACCAACTTTCAGTCAGTGTCGTCTCGGATGAGACAAACCACACGATTCAACACATTTCACAAATTGATATTCGAACCGAAATTCGATTTGCCAGGTCTAAGGTCCCCACGAGAACAAAAATTGTCTAAAAATTGATGCTTTTGTTCAAAAAATTGTCACATCAATCTAATTTAGACAACACCGATTACCAGTATAGAGTTAACCAAATCAGAACATAACAGATAGTTGGAAGAATCAAAATGAATCAGTTTTATTTTCAACATGGATAAGACTATAGAGATGGTGGTGCTGCTGCTAGTGGAGGGGCAGAGAAGATGGATAGGGACCCATAAAATCAAAAGGTTCTCCGAAGAGTGAAGAACATAGAAAAAACCACATAGTATTTGGTTGGCTTAGGTTATAAGCCAAGCCAAGACAAGAGCAAGGCATGAGTGAGAACATGAAGATGGAAATGAAGCCACCAACATGACAGACAAAGAGACATTGTCACTTTCGGCTGTCACATGTTTTCAGGGTGTCTGTGTCTTGTGTCTGTCTCCACACCCCATTCCTCAATCCTCAACTCAAATTGGGTCAATAATCATACATGAACCTTATTCTTATCCAACTATTTTGGTCTTCCTTTTGCAGATCTCATGCAACTTGCTGGTTTTTTAGCTAACCTATTTACCACAACTAGGGGTAAAGTTGTGCAAGTTGTTGTCATAGGGTTGTGTGCTTTGTCTCAACAGTAAAATTAGTGTTATGACCCAAGATAGCATATTTCAAACCAAAAACAATTGTACTATTGTATGTACTTTTAAATCTTGTCATTGGTTCCACAATGGCATAGCTGACCATTTGAATTTTAAAGAGATTTTTGTTTGTTTGGGTTAAAAATGTCTAACTGAAAGGGTTTGGGTTATGGGTTTTGAGCATTAAGACAACCAAGTGAGTTAGCAACTCAATTTTTAAAAAATTAACTAGGTCGATTCTATCAAGTTAATTTGATCAATAGAACTACCGACCAAATATCAATCAAACCGGGTACTACAGTCCATTTCTTTTAGGCGCTCATTTTTTTCATAAAGTTAACTATCCTATCAAGTTTGATCAATAGAACTAACGACCAAATATCAATCAAACCGACTAGGTCGATTTCTTTTGGGCACATAGATAAAAAAAAAACTACGCAGCAATTCTCATATGCCAAGGATTAGACTTTATATAATTTTTAATCATGAGATATTCAAAGCGGGCTCACGAACAACACCTTTAAAGTGTTGACTAATTTTTATTCGAATCTGGTAGAATCACCAAAATGGCAAAACTCTTCTTATTAAGTATTCGAGTAACTGTATTTTCTAATATTCAAATTTGAGACATCGAATTAAATTGGAACAACTTCTGTCAATTAATCCACTCGGTTGAAAATAATGTTCAAATTTTCACTATATATAGAGTATGCACTATTTTTTTTCTCTCTCTTTCCTTTCATGGGAATAGTTAATTTTATTGGTGCAGTTGGGTCGATTTCTAGGAGAGTGAGAGAATGTTGGTGATGGATAAAAGGTGGATATAAATAGTGGATAAAAGGTAAGATCTAAGAGCACGATATGAACCATGAATGCATTGCTTACCATTTATCACATACCTGCTCATCCAGCAATGCAAAGCATATTGGTAGAATCAATAAGTAGTCTTTGAATCAGCTCCAGTAGAATCCAGCCCATACCTTATTTCAAACACAGAAATGTACCGTTTTTCATTTATGATATCCGTGAATAAGATTTGCATTGAAGACCAATTTGTATACTAAATCTGAATATAAGCAATGAGAATTTAATACCATGCAAGTGGCTTTGAGCCGCTCTTTAAAATGAGAGGTGAAACAAAAGAGTAAAGTTTTTCATTTATAATCTAACACAACATGAATAAGATTTGCATCAACAATTTGTATGCAATTTGGAGCTGAGCTCGTAAACACTCAAAACACGATCTGCATTCTTGAGGGTTTGGGCAAACCCGAATGAATTCACACATTTTACACTAAGAAGTAGGAAATTTCATACCATGGCAGGTGACGCCAAGTTGCTCTATTGAATAAGAATCCTCTCAAATTGGCTACAGTAGACTCCATTCCTATCACGGCCAAACAAAGTAATTAATGTTTTACATTTATAATCTAACAGACAACATGAATAAGATCTAGAGCTGGCGACACGTGATTCGACACAAACACGATCCGATTTAAGCGTGTCGTGTTTCTTATCCCACAAGTCTATACTTATAGTTCAAATATATTGTGCCTAAGATAGTGAAAATAGAGAATAGGAGTGGCATCAACTGCTACTCACATCATCTCTCGTTTAGGCAAAACCGATGTGAACTGACACGCCAACACAATTATTTAACGTGTTGGGTTTGTATTTATCTATGCAACACAGTTGCTCTTTGAAATGAGAGGTCTCTGAATCGGCTCTCAAACGAAGTGAAGTTTTTTCATTTATAATCTAACAAAAGAACATGAATATGATTTGCATTGAAGACGATTTATATACGATGAATGAATATAAGCAACAGAGTTCCGTACCATGGCAGGTGACCCCAAGTCGCTTTCTTGAATAAGAAGCCTCTTTATTGGCTCCACTAGACTCCACTCTATTCCTGAGTTCAAACAAAACAAGTAATGTTTTCCATTTATAATCTAACACAAGAAATCAAATAAATTTGAATGCATAACCGGAATTTAAGCAATGGAATACTTAGTACCTTGACAGGTTGGCCTCAAGTCACTTTTTCAACAAGAAGTCTCTGGATCGGCTCCAGTAGACTCCACCCGTTCCTTCAAAAAAGTAATGTTTTGCATTTATAATCTAACACAAGAACAAGAATAAGATTTGCATTGAAGACAATTTTTATACAATGTATAAATATAAGTAATAAAAAATTCCATACCATGGCAGGTGACTCCAAGTAGCTCTCTTGATTCGGAGACTCTAGTCTCTAGTCCAATCACAAGTTCAAACAAAAGTAATGGTTTTCATTTATAATCTAACATGAACAAGATTTACATTATTTACAATTTCTGAGCAAAATATGAATTGAAGCAATGGAAAAATTAGTACCGTGGCAGGTTAAATGAGTTGTCTCTGAATCAGCTCTAGTAGACTCCACCCCGTCCCTCAGTTCAAAAATAGGATAAATTACCAAAATTGTCTTTGAATTATCAAGACCTGGTAAATTTTGTCCCTGAACTAATTTGATGTCAAAATAGTTCCCCAGCTATTGAAAGATTTCCAAAAAAAATCTCTGATGTTACATCCAAGTTAACATGGACGGCCATTTTGGCCAGTTTTCAATATTTTGAAGCCAAATAGGGGGGTCTTGATAGTTCAGAGACCATTTTGATAGTTTTACCAAAACCATTTATAATCTTAACACGAGGACACGATTAAGATTTGCATTCAAGACAGTTCAAGTTCAAAACAACACCGTATCTTCTCTGAGAAAAGATAGCATAACAGGTTCATATAGACACCTTAACATCCATTATTAAATCAGTAAAAACACAATATAGATCACTCAGCAGACAATTTCATACACTTGACCCAACAGATGATACAAATCACAAGTGAAATTGTAAAACATGGTATAATGCAAACTAGAACGATACCCGGATGCCGAGCAATGCCATGAGCTGAGAAATGAACTCGGGATGCCCAGGCCAAGCCGCTCCGGTAACTAAATTTCCATCGGTGAAGCAACGGTGAATTGGATCAGGCTCCAACCACGTTGCCCCTGCCAAGACTACATTAAGCTTCACCACAGGATATGCAGTACATTTCCTGCCCTGTATAACACAATTTGCATAAAGCAATTACAAATGTTAACATCTAGTTCTGTAAACACTTGATATCGGATAAGCTGGATTTAACATAAAAACCTTTTGCATGAATTCCAAGTTCCTAATTAATTCAATTAATAGTAACTAGAAGTTTCAGCATTTCAAAGATTGAATTAATTCCTTTGTCATTCCAATTAATATACTTCATCCGTCCCAAAATGAGTGTCAAGTAGGTGGCGTTTGGATTAAAAAAATTGGAATGCGAATGAGATTCTCATTCCAGAGCAGCAGAGTCATTCTCATGACAAAAAAAATCCAATCCAAACATAAAGAGTGAGAATCTTATTCCCATTCCCATTATTGAGCAAAAAAATAATCCAAACGCTACCTTTTTTTGTCCCTAAATGAGTGTCCACTTTTCTTTTTGGTTAGTAAGCTATACACAAATTACCAAAAATATCCTTAATATAAGTTAGTTAGAACTCGTTGAGTTTGTTAGAATAAAAACAAATGGGGTTATAAAGAATAATCCGAAACTCTAACTAACTTATCCTTTATACAAAAAATTGATAGTAGACACTCTTTATGAAAAGGATGGAGTATTAGAGAATGAACTCAAACAGTTCCATAAGTTTTCAGACTACTGGCTGCTGATCAAAATTCGGTTCAGACCAGAATATTGGACCAGACCAAACTGAATCCAATCAGTCTGGTCCAGCTCTATCCAATCTGACCCCGGTCCAAATCGAATTATACCCCTAAATTGTATTAGACAGAAGCTGCAATGTTGATTTGCTATTTTATAAGGATATTGTCAATATTTCTACCTTGAGAACGCCGGCAGCAGATAAAATCTGTTGCCCATGGCAAATGGATGCAACTGGTTTCTTTGCTTCCATGAACTCCTTCACTAAAGCAATCACTCTCTCATCCAATGCCAAATACTCGGGAGCTCTACCTCCGGGGATGACGAGAGCATCATAACTTGATGTCTCTAAACCATCAAAATCAACTGTTAAAGGAAAGAGATGGCCAGGCTTCTCACTGTAAGTCTGATCACCCTCAAAATCATGGATAGCGGTTGGGCAAGTATCACCAGCTTTCTTCTCAGGGCATGTTGCATCAACGTGACACTCGAGAGCTTGAAGAGACTGGAAAGGAACAGTTATTTCATAGTCTTCCATGTAATCCTGTAACATAAAATTGTACAGGCATGAGTAAGAGATATTCATTATCTAGATGAGGGTCGTAGTTTAGCCCAGCTAGATGAAGCTTTCCTGTTCATTTATTTGCATACAAAAATTATGAAACTCCATACAAACTAGCATAAAACTCAAGTTCTTCAATGTTGCAAGGCATTTTTTTAAAAAGATAGGCGAATGATGTGCAATATTTCAAACTTCAACCCTAGAACATTGGAAATTTAGAACTTACCCCGCATAGAAATAAGATCCTTTTAGCAGAACCCGAAATGGTGCCTCCTAGGGCCTTCACAAAAAGCCTTATGAATTCAGGATGACCTAAATATGTAGCTGTAGTAATAATATTACCATCAATAGCACAGGCTGCCAAGGTCTCAGGTTCTACCCAAATGAGCTCCTGCAGCAATAAGTACAGGTTTCACTGGAGGGTATGCAGTGCATTTCCGACCTTTAACCAAGTCTGCAGCAGCTAAGATCAGTTGTCCATGGCAAATAGATGCAATTGGTTTTCCAGAGCTGGAAAATTTCTTGACTAGATCTACAACAGATGAATTAATGGCAAGATATTCTGGAGCCCGTCCTCCAGGTAAAACCAATCCATCGTACTTGCTAAAGTCAATATCATCAAATGTTGCATTGAGTGTGAAGTTGTGGCCTCGTGTCTCAGGATAAATCTGCAACAAACCAAACAAAATGAAAAGAAAAAAGCACTATTAAGTCTCCAACCTAGAAACTATTAGAAACCCAAGTTGTGTAATATAACTAGTTAACTATCAATGACGTCACTTAGCAAATAGTCACTGGTAAGTTACACTTCTGTGCATTCGCATGACAACAGCCAAATTGCAAGAGCGGAGCCAAGTGGACAAACATTTTCTTACAACAACATGAACAAACAAGATAGTGCAATCTACTCATCGAATTGGGAAAACAAATAACAATATTTTTGTTAAAAGTATAAACCACCATTGGCCCCTGAACTATCAACATTTAGGTAAGAGTTTGGATAAAGGATTTTGGAGTGGGAATGAGAATCCAAGAATGGGATTGAAAATGTTATTCCCATTTTAAAGTCATATCCATGACCAAAAAGTTATAATCCAAACATGAAGAACGAGAATCTCATTCCTAAACAAAAATTCTAATCCATAGCTACCTTAGTTGAATCAATCCTATTCCTATAATTTGTAACTGTGTGAGGCTTGCATGAGAGTGTATGTACCAGAGTATAAATCCCAAACTTTTGGTCCCCTCTAATAATAGTACCAAAGCACAACAGAAACATAAAACTTCAAAACAATAGAACAATCCACAATCATCAACACCAGTAACATAAGTTTTCAATAAATGAGTCCAAAAATCAGAAGGATCATAAAATTTCAAAATGATACAGTAACCAACCAACTAGTAGAGCAATTTTTTTTCTACAAATGAGACAAAAACTGAACAGAAATATAAACTAAATTTCTAAATAAATTAGTAAAAAAAACACAAAATTATAAAAATTCAAAACAATCAACTACCGGTGACAAGTGCAACAAAAAACTCCAATAACTTGGTAAAAAACACAACAGACTCATAAAATTACTAAATAAACCAACAATCAACGTGCTGATCAGAAACACACACACACACACAACAATCAACCATAAGTGACAGTAACTAGCATCTAGCTCAACAAATTTGTGAATAAATTACTCAAACACCACTAAATTAGTACATTATCGTAAAATTTCAAACCAACACAACAATCCACCATCATCAACAAGTGCAACGCAAATGTTCAATAAAGTAAGCTAAGAATAACCTGATAACCAGAACATAAGGAGTAACATAAGTTTATACATATAATTTCAGTACCTAAATCATCAATCTCACTTCAACTTTCCTCCATATAACTCCGCAATCACAAATTATTTTGATCTAATGATATTCAAACTATATCAACGTGTTTAGATCAATTCACTATGCTTACAGCTTGATGAACGGCGGTCCGGCAAATATCGCCAGCCTTTTTTCCGGGACAAACGGCATCAACGGCCACACCGAACGCCTGCAACGCTTGAAAAGGAACCATCACCTGAATCGCAAACACACATAAACGTCAATTTCGCAAGTAAATGTAGAATCAGTTTTGAATCGGAGACGATCAGAGTAGCAATTACCTCGGAATCTTCCACGTAATCGCCGCAGAGGAGGAGCACGGTTCTCGGAGCTCTGGAAACCGCCATTTTCGTGTTTGCTCTGTGATCGTTGCTCGTTGGTGGTGATGGCTCCTTTATATAGTGAGGACGGCAATGAAGCTCAGAACCGGAGGGAGTGACTGTGATTATGGGTAAAAGGACGATTTTGCCCCTGATAATGCCGGGAAATGAAATGCTGTTTATTTTATTTTGTTTAATTATTTTATTGTTTTTGTTTATGAAATTGTTTTGGCGCTTTAATGATGGAGCCAAATGGTAGACCCAATAGGAAGGACATCAAATCATGACCTTCCTTCCCACCAATACATACATCATTGAATCATCTCACACTATAGCTAGTAATTTGAACTAGAATTCGATAGGTACCTTATACCAACCGTACTTTTATTTGATCTCAACATGATTCAAAGTTGGTCGGATCAGGTTAAAATCAAGTTCATTATATAAAATTTCGAATTAAGATTGAGTTGATTCATGTGAACCCGCAAAAATAATTATATCCGATCGACTCAATAATTCTATAGGGTTAGGTTAATAAGGTTCACCAACTCGAATCCGTCCCCAACCCGACACAACCGTTAAGATGTGAGCCCCTAATCTTCTCAATCAGTTTATTGTGCAGAATAAGACTTCTACCGACTAAATTCACTTTTATGCTAAAGTAAGATAATCGGTGATGAATCACTATTTTAAGAACATAATATAGTAAAGTGAACGTACATTCTTTCTACATGTGTTTGACTACTTGTAGTAAAATATCATATCACAAGATTGTAGTTGCCAAAGCACATTGCTAATGGGCATAATTACTATGCCCAAGTCCTTTTACCTTCAATGTCTTCCTACACGTGTGACATTTTTAAGTTAAATATACTGATATCGAACAAGATAATATGATTAAGTTGTCCTTCATCCGAGATGCGCACCCCTCCTCTTAAAAAATACTTTCAATAATTCATAAGATGAAAATTTGATACTCATTTTGAGATAAAATGCAAAAGAAACACAACATTTATTTTGAGACTCGAGTATTATTTGAGTACATTTTTGGAAATAATCCAAATCTTGAAACTTAAGTTAATGTACTAAAATTCTCATAAAATAACAAGAATGTGGACGTGCCGGAGTGGTTATCGGGCATGACTAGAAATCATGTGGGCTTTGCCCGCGCAGGTTCGAATCCTGCCGTCCACGATTATTTTTTTGGATTAAAAGTAAATAATTCCAAGCCCATTTTTTTTGTGGGCCAAACAAAGTACTTGAATTCAAACCCAAAATATTGTGGGCCAAAACTAAAGTAAATGAACTGAAGCCCAATTTTTTGTGGGCCAAACTTGAATTCAAGCCCGAAATCTACAAAGTACTTGAATTCAAGCCCAAAATCGCTGGCCAAAACTAGAGTTGACAACACGACTTAGCACGTTTGGCACAAAACATCCCATCTCGTGGTTTGAATGTTAACCATTAGCTAAATGACCTAACACATTAGACACGACACATTTCCACATACTATATAGATATGGACCAACACGATACAACTTAACACGTTTGACACCCCACAAAATAACAAGAATTACTTCTTTTTCCACTATAATTTCTAAAATGAACGTTTAAGTGTCCTTCATGTGCTGTATGGACTAATACAATACAACCTAACGTGTTAGTGTGCATGACGACAAATCTCGTATGTTCAAATCTAGCCGCTCACGATAGCTCGTTTTGTGTGTGGGCCAAATAGAGTACTTGAATTCAAGTCCAAAATCTTCATAGACCAAAATTATAGTTGACCATTTATATGTCACGACATTGTAACTGTGTGTGCTATATGGGGCAACACGTACAATTTCTTACGTTTGGCACAAAACATTTCCACGCGTTAAACGTGTGTTATATGGGCCAACACGAACAAAAATGAATGGTTGGGATAACAAAATAAGACATTTTTGTACATACTTTGCGAGAAAATGTATGTAAATCTCATATCTAATCAATAAGAGCCCCAAACCTCACTCACTCAAACAAATACAAGAACTGAACAACAAACACAGTGATAGAGTCCGGTAGGGTTTTGCAACTCCGTCTCCTCCAAACCACAGCATGGAGCTCGCCAACGCTCGCAGCTCTGCTCCCAAGCGCAAACGCGACGCCGCAGAGGCGGCTCCGCCACAGCCGTCCGCCGCCAACGGCGCCGATTTCGACCTCTCCCTCCTCGAAGCCGTCGAGAAGTCCCAAAACGCCGTCGAAGTGCTCGATCTCCGAAATCTGAAGAAGCTGGTCCTCTCCTTCGAGCGCCGCCTCAAGGACAACATCGAAGCTCGCCTCAAGTACCCTGACCAGCCCGATCGCTTCGCCGACTCCGAGGTCGAGCTCCACGACGAGCTCCAGAAGCTCAAGGTCCTCGCCGGAGGGCCCGAGCTCTACCCCGATTTGGTCAATTTGAATACGATTCCTTCGATTCTCAACCTCCTCAGCCACGAGAACACCGACATTGCGATCGACGTGCTTCAGTTGCTCCAGGATTTGACGGACGAGGACGTTCTCGACGACAACGACGAGTCCGCTGCGGTTCTCGTGGATTGTTTGATCGAGAACAATGTGTTGGAGCTTCTGGTTCAGAATTTGCACCGATTGTCCGATAACGACCCTGACGAGACGGCGGCGGTGTACAACACGCTCGCCACGATCGAGAATTTGATAGAGGTGAAGCCGGCTGTGGCGGAGCTGGTCTGCGAGAGGACGAAGCTGTTGCGGTGGCTGTTGGGGAAGATCAAGGTGAGGGAGTTTGATGGGAACAAGCAGTACGCGTCGGAGATATTGGCGATTTTGCTTCAAAACAGCACTGCGAACCAGAAGAGGTTGGGGCAGATGAATGGAGTGGACGTGGTGCTTCAGGCTGTGGCTATGTACAAGTCCAAAGACCCGAAGAGTTCGGATGAGGAGGAGATGGTGGAGAATTTGTTTAATTGTTTGTGTTGCTTGTTGATGCCACTGGAGAACAAGGAAAGGTTTCTGAATGCTGAAGGAGTGGAGCTGATGATCATTATCATGAAGCAGAAGAAGTTGGCTTATGGGTCGGCTATAAGGGCACTTGATTTTGCAATGACCAAGTACCCACCGGCTTGCGAACGTTTTGTGGATGTTTTGGGCTTGAAGACGGCTTTCGCAGCTTTCATGGGTAAGGCAAGTACGAATTCACCTTCTTTACTGTCCATAAATTGATACATTGTTTCTTATTTAGACAACTTGTTAGATAGGATTGGATAAATGGGTGAAGAAAACAAGAATTACCAGTAGTTAGGACAGGCCTTGGTGGATGTAATGGAACATAGAAGTTAAGGTGGTGGGGTGCAATGGATGCCGTAGCGTTCTAGCGGATGATTAAATTTATGTGATTTGATTAGGCATTTATAATATGGTGTTGTTTTCAGCTACAGAGAGTAATGATTTAGAGGTCCCTCAGTGTGCATAATGATAGAGTTTGCCAAATGTTGATGTTATGGTGCTTTGGACCATAGACTCTTTTATGCGCTCCAGATATGTATATTGTATTTTTGAAACCAATCAAATGAGTATTATATTGTTCAACTTTGACTAGTATTATACTAATATATACTTCATCCGTCCCAAAATGAGTGGTTTTTTTCTCATTATGCACGTGAGAGTCCACAATGAGTATGTATGCTCATTGATAGGGAACCATAGCAATCCGAAGATCAAAATATCATGTCTACTGCTATTATAAAGTTTGTGATGACAATTGTTTGTGGAAGTTTGACACTCATGACAAAGGACTTGAGATAGAGCTCACTGTTGTCAAAAATGGAACTGAGCATTAAAAGTGAAGCTTATGGCTTTTGTTTGGCTAGTTGAATGTCACGTGAGGTAAGCATTTATGAGTTTCCTATCTGCTGTGGTTTGTAATGGATCTCCAGTGATGTCCTTGGAAAACCTATGGCGTAGGACCACCCTTTTACAGTTGTGGATCTTAAATCTCCGTGGTTCGGTAGTTAGATGAGGATGGAGTTCTTTTGGATCTCCAGTTAGGATTTGGACTTTTGGGACATTATCTGGTGAGAGACTACCCCTTGATAGTGCAAGTCTTACTTACATTTGTATGGTTTGGTTGTTGGACTAGGAGACTTAAGTTAGTGACTGCCTTCTAAAGAAAGATTTTTCTTTCACTGTTTTCTGGCATATAGCCATCGTACATTTCAGAGGTCAGGATTTTCAGGATCCTGATAGCTGCCTCCATGTATTCCTTGACAAATTTGATCATGTGTTATCAGGATATTTTCATCGAGCAATGTAGTCTGGAGTGTACTATAATTCATTCTAACAATATGTTTTTCTTTTCAAATTTTATGTAAAGCATTTGTCCTGTGTTTTGCATCTGTTTGCTTTTTTCATATAAATGGTAACATTAATCTCTTACATCTTCTGATTTTTAGATTCCAATGAGCAAGAAGAATAAAAAAGAGCGTTACCAAGAGGATTTAGAAGAACGAATTGTTTCTCTCATCGCCTCGTTATTTGGTAAGCAGGCAAGTGAAGCTGTTTCTGTGTTGCAGTTTGGTCCCATATAGATTCATTCATTCATAATGGGATTAAGATATAAATATCTCTTATTCCACATTGGTTGAAATATAAAAGTAATTAAAATGCGTGGAAGTTTATGTATCTAATAGTTATGACATTTTAAAATTGATTTAACTGTTGGCTTGTTGCAATACTAATAGTTACACGTATAAACATTGTTTATTCTGATGCGGATTATCACTTGTTCTGTGGCATGTCTCAAATGTATTGTTTGACCAACATATAAACTTACCTTATTGCTATCTAGAAGAACAGCTATGCAAATGTTTACTTCTGAAAGGCTGAAAGAAGCATTTTCTATCCAATTCTAAAGATAAAACTCTTGATTTTCAGTCTTACTATTCTGTTATATTCCATTCAACTTGTCATGCAGTCTGGTACTCTTATTTCTGCTCAGAGAGGAATAAGAGTACTAGACTGCGGAATATTATCCTGAATTTGAGCCATATCTAATGTTTGGATGCTCAAAGAATTTGGATTTGACTCAAATTCAATAGAATTCAAAACATGCCTAGAATGTTGGATTTCCAATGACAACTCTTACCAAGTTACCATGTCATTTGAAATTTCATAGTTTTCCAAACATTAAATTGTATTTGAATTACCATATTTCAAATCAAATCCATGAATCCAAACGCAACCTTAATTCACATATTCTAATTGCATTACTCATATACTTAAGTGCGTGCATATGATGAACTGTAGTTAATGTGATTTCTTTTAGTTCATTTTTACATTTCTTTACATACTATATCAAATGCTGCTTAACATTGTTTGATATTTGCTGCTCCAGGTGGAATAACAAGGGGCACTAGAAGGGAAAGATTGTTAAGTAAGTTTGTGGAAAATGAGTGTGAAAAGATAGACAGGCTTATGGAGCTCTATTTGAGGTACTTTTAATTTTGGCATGGCATAAGCCCATATTTCCTCCCCGTCCCCCAAATCGTCTCTGTTAGAAACAACCAGAATTATCTTTATTATTTTCAAATACGTAGAGGAGTCTATTCCATTCAAAGGGCTAATATTCACATTCAATTAATGGTACTCTTTCCTGGCAGATATTCTGATAGAGTTAAAGCAGAGACTGAACGAATGAACGAGATTGAACTCGATGATTTAGAGGTTCTTTACTTTTTTATTTATTTGTCTTCATTTTCACTTTTAAATTACTATCTATCCATTTGGAACTAATAGTGTTGCCTTGCATTTTCAGATGGATGATGAGGAAAAATACAATCGGAAGCTTGAATCCGGACTGTACACTCTCCAGGTTTGTGGTGCCTAACCTCTTACTTTTAGCAAGAACCTGGATGTTTTCTCAATATTATATATTTGGATAACATTTACATGAGAAGTGTTAGGATCCTGTAGAAGATTAAAATTGCATTAATGAAAAGTTTTAAGATTGTGATGCTACTTTAAGGTAGCATTTGGATTAGAACATTTGGAATGAGAATGAAATTTCCATTCCAAAGTCATTATCATGACCAAAAAGTAATAATTCAAATATGAAGAACAAGGATCTCTTTCCTATCCCCGCACAAAAATTCCAGTCCAAACGCTACCTCAGTTTAATTTGAGTTGTAGCTCCAAGGACTTCAGAATATTGCATTTTTATTTTGCAACGAATTTGCAATGCATTCTGACAATTTCTTAGTTTACTTTTGTGTTAATTGATCTTATTCTCTTTATCTGTATTCTCGCAGTTGATTGCTGTGATTCTAGGTCACATTTGGTGCTCGGAGTAAGTTTCTCTAACACAATTTCAAGTGAGGATTTGAAGAATCTTGTTTCCCGTCTTAACGGAGTTTGTTACTTCTGTTCAGGCATCCACGAATGACAGCGAGAATTGAACTACTACTCAAGCAACAAAGACTTACAAAGAAAGACGTCAAGGATATACTTCAGGTAAATGTCTCATTGTACCTTTCATTTCTACTTGCTCGAGAAACACTATCTGATAGAGTAACAAAATGATATTGGACCTTCATTTATCCGCATAAGCTTTTAGTTTAGTTGCTCCCTCTTTACATGTTATTAGAGCCTCATTGACCTAGAGTCACAAGTTCTAGTCATGCCTTCACCTAGAGACAGGAATTCGAGTTTTGGATCGAGTTAAAAGACATATCTTGAACCCGACCTGCAGTTTCCCCACAACAAACCTGATCCACCCCGAACATGCAAAAATTTGGGTCGGATTTCCGGTGCCCTCGGGCTCGAATTCAGATTGCCAACTCTACTGTCATGCTGACCATTGAAATATGCTAAAGTTCCAACACAAGGTTGACCACATTAGAGCTGGCAATTTGGATCTGGACCTGTAGGCACCTGAAAATTTGCGGTTTGAGTCGCATTATATAATGGACTTGACCTTTTTCAAGTCGTGTCAGATGAACCCGCATAGTTTGCATGTAAAACCCGCACCGACCTGCACCCATTCGGGTCGGATTCGGGTTAGGTCTTTTCAATCCGAAACCTGAAATGCTACCTCTAGACCACATACAAAGCAAAAATGGATTTACTCGTGATGGAGACGTGTTAAGAGTATAAAATTGATATTGGACCTTTACAGTATCCACATCTTGTTTCAAATACTTGATCTCCTGTCGTGCCACCTAACCTTCTGTTAGACAGCAAAATGTTTGTGTTGGCGTATAATTGTTTCCATTTTGCGAGTTGCAGGAGTATCACGACAACATTGGCGACGTGGATGGACCAGAAGAGAAGGAGCGAGCACAGCATAAGATTCAGAAGTTCATTACAGCTTTTGATTGATGGACAATTTCTCAGCTGCAAGTTGTGCCTGCATAGAAATAGCTTTGCTTTTGTAGTTCATTGTACTGAAAATATTTGTTAGGGATCATCGGTGAAATTTAGCGCACACTCAAACAAAATGTAGCACATCACATTACAAACAATTTTTTACTATTTTAAGTTGTGTTATTTTTTGTGGTGTTAAATGAATCCGGCTGGAACAAAAATTAGTCTGAATATAATATGGTTTTAAAATGCTGATCTCGTGTTGATCGCAGATCCGTTTCAAAAACTTCGTCAATTGAACTCATTTAGTCATTTTCATATGGAAGAAATTTTATTTTTGTTTCTTCCTAAAAAAAATATATATTAGGATCTGTAGTCAAATCATATTCCATAAATACCCCATAATCAGTCACTAATCCTGTAATTTATTACAATATTGCCACTGTCGATGATTCTAATTATAGATTTCACTTCAATTCCAAAAATAGAAAAATAAAATCACCAAATAAAATCCCAAACAAGGAAGAAACAAAGAAACTCACTGGCATTACCAGACTCAAGATCTCTCTCCAGTTCCATGATTCTCGCCGACGATTCTGGCTTCTAGATTTCCCGGCGAAGATTCCGATACGTTGTCTCTTTTCAAGATTCCAGGTACTTTCCGTGTTCGCTCCGGCTAGCACTTGCTTCGATTTCTTTGTCTTGCTCCTTGATCCGCGGAGCAGCTCCTGAAATCGAGTTTCTGTTGTGGATTGAGGTTTTTGGAAAAATTTCAGTTGCTTTGGAGTTTCCGGTTAGTGCGGAGGTAGCTAATATGATGCTTGAAGTTTGCTTGTAACACTGTGTCTGTGCTGTGTTGAACTATAATAGTGAGGTTCTAATTGAGCTTCTATTATCGAGTTTCTGTTGTGTTTTGTAGCTAATATGATGCTTGTAGTTTGCTGGTAACTCTGTCTGTGTTGTGTTGAACTATAATTATATGATGATAATGAGATCCAATTTCATCAAGCTTCTGTTGTTGAGTTTCTGTTTTTGGAAAATTGTCAGCTGTTTTGGAGCTTCCGGTTTACACAGAGGAGCTAATGTGATGCTTGCAGATAGTGAGATCCAAATTATCTAGCTTCTGTAATCGAGTTTCTGTTGTGTATTAGGGTTTTTGGAAACGTTTAAGCTGTTTTGAAGGTTTAGGTTAATGTGGAGGTAGCTAATATGATGCTTGCACTTTGCCCGTAACACTGTGTCTGTGTTGTGTTGAACTATAATTATACTATGACAGTGAGATCCAAATTCATCGAGTTTCTGTTGTGGTTTAAGCTGTTTTGAAGCTTCTGGTTAATGCGGAGGTAGCTAATATGATGCTTGCAGTTTTGCTTGTAACACTGACTGTGTTGCGCTGAACTATAATTGTATGATGATAGTGAGATCCAAATTCATCGAAGCTTCTGTAATTGAGTTTTTGTTGTGGATTAGGATTTTTGGAGAATATTCAGGTGTCTTGGAATTTCCGTTTATGCGGAGGTAGCTAATAAGATGCTTGCAATTTGCTTGTAACCTGTGTCTGTGTTGTGCTGAACTATAACTATATGATGGTAGTGAGATTCAAATTCATCGAGTTTCTGTAATCGAGTTTTTGTTGTGAATTAGGGTTTTTGAAGAGTATTCAGGTGTCTTGGAAATTCTGGTTAATGCGGAGGTAGCTAATATATGCTTGCAGTTTACTTGTAACCTGTGTCTGTGTTGTGCTGAACTATAACTATATGATGATAGTGAGATCCAAATTCATCGAGCTTTTGTAATCGAGTTCCTGTTGTGGATTAGGTTTTTGGAAAAAAAAATCAGCTGTTTTGGAGTTTCTGGTTAGTGAGGAGGTAGCTAATATGATGCTTGCAGTTTGCTTGTAAGTTGTAACACTGTGTATGTGTTGTGTTGAACTATAAATATATGATGATAGTGAGATCCAAATTCAAATGGGCTGTGCTCGGAGTTGGGGTTTTGTCTCTTGCATCTTTGCTGGTTCATTTGTTCATTGCCAAGTACTCAAGTGCCGATCTCGGGTACTACAGTGCTATGGCAAGTTTTGGAGAGGATCTCAGTATGGGGAGACAGGTAATGGATCAGGGTTTTTATTGAATTATTGTGTTGGACAATTTGTATATCAAGATTTGGTTGGTTTATTTCTTGATGTTTGGTCTAATTTTCTTTTAGGGCATTGGACATAGAAGGTTGTGGAGGAATGTGAAATCTCTCGAGCCCTTGCAACCGTATGCCAATCCTAGAACTAGATATCCTGGTAAATGATGTCTTTGATTGATATTGTGTGTCGTGTTGTTTTTATGTGATCGATAATTTCTCTCTTCTCTGTTTGCTAGTTTTTATCCCTTGTTACAAGAATTAAGAATAAGTTAGTTGGTATTGTAATTTCTCAATATACCCATGTGCATTTAGTGAAACAAATTCAAGTAATTCAAACTAACTTATTTAGAGATATTATTCAACTAACTTCATAAAAAGAAAGTGAGCGCTCATTTTGGACAAAAAAAAATTAGAGAATGTTGACAATCATTTTGGGACAAAGGGAGTATCCGTATATAGTAGGATTACATTTCTTGCTCCTAGCATATGGCATAATTAATTGATAGAAGCCAAGATAGGAAAAAAAATGATGGTTCGTTGTACTGTGCTCTGTAACCTGTAAACCGTGGTATATAGTGTTGTGCGGTTGTGCCTGTTGAGGTGCTCTTCAAGTTTCAGTTGTGCTTACTGATAGAAGTACTTTGAGGTCGAGGTCATTTTTTCCCTTTGTTTATGGTATGCATCACTTAATATGATTTCTCAGTTATATGATGTAGGCAGATGCAGAAATTGATGTTTATTGTTTCAATCATTCCGGGAGAACCTTACAATTGTTTCTTTGAATTGAAAACCTCAACTCATCCATATTTTGATTCGATATCTTAGTTATGAACACCATGGTTGTAATCTAGGTTTATTTTCCTTTTAGAGTGTCCTTACCATAAATTTTCCCCAAAAAGATTCGATAAACTTTCTTGCCTTTGGCTAGGGAAAACCAGTACCGAGGCTTTACCGGTAGTGATACTGTGGGGCTAGTCTTATATGTATAAGTAGACATCATTAAGTGACAATGAACAGAAAATAATATGTTAAACAGTAATCTCTGACTACTTTATTCAATTTAGACAACCATCATATATGTCCAGGGTTCATCCTTACCCCAAACTTTAACACTTTCGACTTCAAGTTTAATATATTCTCTCTTAACATTTGCGTTCTTGCTTTCTGTATTACAGCTCCAACTAAGCACAATAATGGTTTCATATATGCCAAAGTTTTTGGCGGATTTGAGAAGATAAGAACTTCGGTATGACAATGTCCAGCATGAAATATCTTTATGAACTCCAACTTTAGCCAGAATTTTTAACAACTTCCATTTTGCTAGATTTGCGATCTTGTCACCTTAGCCAGGCTTTTAAATGCTACACTAGTCATTCCTGAGATTCAAGAAAGCACTAATTCAAAAGGCATCAGGTTTTCCTTTTTGCCTCTTCTTCATTCAGCATTCGAGTGTTCATTACTTGCAAAGTTTAGTTTTCTTTTCTTCTTTAAAATATTCCAAAGCAATGATGAACTATGAAGAATTGGAACTATTGTAATGTGCAGTTCCAAGTTTAAGAGTTTTTCATATATTTACAATGAGGAGCAATTCATAGCTGCACTTAGAAATGATGTAATCATTGTGAAGAGCCTACCTCCACAGTTAAAGGAGGTCAGGAAACGGAAACAATACAAAACATTCAAGCCCAAGAATACAGCTTCTCCAGAGTTCTATACAAGTGTAGTCTTACAAGCGTTAAAGAAAGCAAAGGTCGTTGGATTGGTGCTTACTGATGGAGGTTGTCTACAGGTATTACAGTTGGATTGTCTCCAGAACTATCTGTTTTTTTAACTGGGGTAGGCTGCTGATAATATAATGACTTTTTTTCATTGTACTAGTTTGTTTGATCTTATCTTGTTTTTATTTTCTTTCTAGCCGACCCTGCCTCCTAGCTTGGACGAATATCAGAGACTAAGATGCAGGGTGGCTTTCCATGCACTAAAGTTCCGTCCAGAAATTCTTGTACTTGGGCGCCGGATGGTGGAAAGGTATTATTACTGATGTTCATAAGATTTGTATATATAGCATATAGAATTATTGGCTGAAACTCAAGTAGGGAGGCTTCTAGAAACTGTCTGGAAATGATTCTTTATATTGTTTCCTTGAGTCCAATGGACATGATTTATTTTTACTATGTACTTAACGTAAGTTTTATAATTGTGGAAAGACATTATGCATCCACTTCAATAGGATCTAGGCGCTAGTTTATCCGTGCACATCTTCCATGAAATGTCTAAAGTTGTTCCTCTCAAGTGAATTTATATTTTAGAGATAGACGTTGTGCTCTGTCCTCATCTTATCTGTTCAGTGTACTTATTACGTTTTCTGCGCAGGTTACGAGCTTCAGGTCAGCCGTATCTTGCTTTTCATCATGGTCTTGCAAGAGATTCCTTAGCATATCATGGTTGTGCTGAGCTTTTCCAGGTTAGTTGCATCAAATTTTCTATTGCTGCCTCATGTTCGGCATGCAAGGAATTTTTTTGATGGTAACATAGGTCTACTTCTGATAAAAGTCTGGCAAAATTGTGTACATTTATAGAAAAGAACTAGTCAGTGATCTCTTCGAAATGATTGTAAAATTACAGAGAATTTGGTGCATAAAGTAGCCATTGCAGTTGTTTTATTTATTTAAACCGACTTTACTTCTAATTAACTATTTTTTCTTTTCTTTTTTTTTGTGAAGGATGTTCATAATGAGCTCATACAATACCGAAGGGCGCAAATGATTAAGCAAGGAATTCTCAAAGAAGAACAATACGTTGATTCATTTGCTCGAAAAGCAAATGGCTCATGCCCTCTATATCCTGAAGAGGTACATATTAACTCTACAGTTTTAATTCCGTGTACTATTTGCTTCGTTATATATTTTTAGTGCTTCCTATTAGAGAAGTCATTTTCCTCCCTAATCTATTAAATAGGCAAATTGTAGATAAGTATACTCAGCTCCATTTGCATATAGCTCCCTTTAGTTTCATTTTGAAAATGTGAAACTGATGGTAGTAAGGATAAAATGAGTATTCTGAAAAGAAGAAAAAAAGATAGATCCCGTGCCATACACATGATGAGAGAAAAAAACTGTTGAATCTAATTGACATAATGAAAAATTGAAACTACATGGAGTTAGTTGTTGCAAAAATAATAATAGGAAGCTATCTGCAAATGGGGTAAGTATAAGGTCCTTAGATGCAACTTTTCCTTGCCCCCAGTCTAAATATAAGCTCATTTTCTCTCTTTGGGGATTTTGTAGGTAGGACTTCTCTTTCGAGCAATGGGTTATCATCCTAAGACAAGAATATACTTAGCTGGTACCGAAACTTTTGGTGGTCAAAGGGTTATGATCCCTCTACGTGCCATGTACACCAATGTAGCAGATCGGACTTCTTTGTGCAGCAAGCAAGAGTTAGACTACTTAATTGGCCCTGAAATGCCTCTTCCTCCAGACCGTTTTGAGCCTCCTCCAGCAAAAAGTGCTCAAGAAGTGAAAGAAGAATGGAACAAGGCTGGTCCTCGCCCCCGACCCCTTCCTCCACCTCCCGACAGACCGTTCTATCAGCATGAAAAGGAGGGCTGGTATGGTTGGGTTGCTGAAAAGGATGCAGAGCCAGAGCCTTCTCCGTTTGATTTGAGGAGTCAAGCTCACAAATTGCTGTGGGCTGCGCTCGATTATATTGTCTCTGTAGAAGCAGATGCATTCTTTCCCGGTTTTGATGATGATGGAAGTGAATGGCCAGATTTTTCAGGCTTGGTCATGGGACATCGGTTGTATGAGATGGCTTCTTCTAGAACATATCGGCCAGACAGGTAAATATTAAGCTGACAAATAAAATTATGTTCATGGTTTTAACAACATACTGTACCATTTTTCTGCTTCAAAATTTTGTTTTACCTCTTTACGTATAGAGTTGGTGATTTGGACCCGAAACCACGAGCATCCAAAGTCCAACTCGCATTTTTGCTGGTTCAGGTTGCGTAAAATAGACCTGATTAAGTTTTTTCGACTTGAATTGCCAGCTATAGCTACGTATATAGAGTCAGTATTGAGTCAGGCATGCTGCTGTAGAAATACTTCCCATCTATTTGGCCTTAACCCAACTTATTTATAGATTATAATGCAATATAAAGCATGAATGTGACCTTGTATGGTTTCTTGAGCAGGAAATATCTTGCTAGACTCTTCAGTACCATCAGTGATCATCTCTACTATCCAAACCGCAACTGGACACTCTCAGTCCGCGACCATCTTAACAAAAGCCTTGGTGAGGAGGGCCTTTTGCGGGAAACCCGTCAATCAAAACCGAAGATGTTCCTCTCTCACCCGATTCCACAATGCTCTTGTGTAAACATAAAACCCGAAGAGATCAGCAAGGACGCGAATCAGAAAATTCTGTATAGTGGCACGGTTGAGTGCCCCAGTTGGATGCACCATAGTCTCCACACGCAAGAAAATACTGCTAATGAGAATGAATCTCAGGAAGATGAAGTGGATTTTGACACCTTCCCGGATAATGAACCCAGCAATGGCAATACGGTTGACTCAACTCCATCTTCTGAGCAGGACGAGGAAATGGATCCCGATGATTAGAAATGGAAATGTACAAATGTACAATGATGAAATGGTTCTTTTCTATCTGGTTCGTCGAAGACCTAGTTACTTCCCGGCAAATTCTTTTGAGACAGAGAGACTGTCTTTCTGAGTCGGTGTCTGTTAGATCATACTGGGAAGAACCAGCAACACGGATTGGCTTGCCTGTTCTTGCACAGCATGGAGATCATAACGGTAAAGTTTTCCTCGTACAAATTCTTTTTCCAGATACTATTCAATTTTTCGAGATGTGAACTTTGATCAAATGCACACAAATGTAGATATATTTATTTTGTAGACATGGGAATCAAACTATTAGGATTTGTAATATTGAGGCGGGACATTCAAACCCGTCAAGTAGATCTGATCATTATTGCTGACGTGTTAAATTTATGTTGATAAGACTTCAAAAACCTAGATATACATGTCACATCAACGTATATTTGGCACGTCAACATAAATTAAATGGCTCGCCCCAATAGTACAAAGCTCTATAGTTCACGTCCTTGGATGTAACTGTTTGTAGATTTGATCAAAGTTCGTCTAAAAAATGATATTCTTTTTCTCTATCTCTATAATACATGTAAAATATACATAACAACTGTACAAGCTATGCTCTGGCTTTAGTGTTATATATTGATCCTCATTGTGAAGACAGTTGCTCTCTTTCTTTTCCCATTTTTTTGGTTTATAGTTTATGTTCTTGTTTTGCTTTATATGCAAGCAAACATAAATGCACAATTATTTATTCATTTATTTTACATTATAGTTTTAGAATACTCAGCCCATATTTGTTCATTGCCTTGGAAGTACCAATGTTGTGCAATCATATGTAATGAGCTTGAACAAGTCTTATTGATATTGTTGGGGGTAGTTTTGTAATTCCCCACTCAAGTCTTTGATCCACAGAAATCTACAAGAATCCACAGTATTTGGGCTGCAAATTTGAGTAACTATTTTGTTCTAAATTGATATTTATTTCAACTTTCGTTTCGTTTCAAATCAAATTCATGTATCTAAACGCAACTTAATATTATTTTGAATTATGGTCTATTTTATTTTTTTTATAAAGGTAATGGTCCCTTCAAAAAATAAAGCTAATGGTCTATTTAATTTCAAATTGTAGAGAGTATTATTCTGTGGGAAACTACCACCAAGTTGACTAAAATCTATCGAAAATAAATGTAGTAATAAAAATAAGTTGCCACCTATTCCGTGACGTCACATTAGCCAGACAAAGTCGTAAATTCTTAAATGGCTCACGATCTGTCTTGGAGAAAAAGCCAGCTTACACTACAAAACCCCATCTTCACTTGCAATCTCCAAACAGGTCCTAAACCAACAACAACAAAAACAGAGTCTTTGATAAACCCAAAATCAAATCTTCGATTTTGAATCTGAAGCAACAAATTTGAAAAAATGGGCGGTGTTGAAATGCTCCCAAAAGAATATGGCTACGTAGCTCTTGTTCTTGTTTTCTACTGTTTCCTCAATTTCTGGATGGCCTTTAAAGTCGGCGCTGCTCGCAAGAAGTAAACTGCAAAACTCCATTTCCTTCATTTTTTTACCGTTAATCTGTTGTTTTTGCTTAATTTGATTCAATTTGGTGATTTTTGTTAGGTATAAGGTGTTTTATCCGACCCTTTATGCTTTGGAATCTGAGAACAAAGACGCCAAGCTCTTCAACTGTGTTCAGGTTCATTTTTGCTCTCTTTGCTTTGCTCTACTTTTTTATAATTTGTGTAATTAGTGATGAATTGTTTGAGTTCTAGGTCTAGGTTTGATTTTGTTTCACTCTCGAAGAATTGAATGAATGATGATTCATATTGATTTGTTATAATTTATGTGTAATTAGTGATGAAATGTTGCTATGAGTGTTGGTTTAGTTGATAAAAATTTGAATGGTTCTGTTGTGAGTTTTAGTTCTAGGTTAAGTTTCACTTGCAGAAAATGAATGAATGATGAATCCTATTAAGGATGTTCAAAATTGGGTTCGGGACGGGACCGGACTGATCCTAAACTGATCACATTTAGTCTGTTCATCAATTCATTTGTTTGTCAAAATTCGATTTTCGGTCTGATCCATTAGAAATTATTTGTCCGGTCCGGTCTAAGGCTAAAATATGTTTTTGGTAAGGTTTTGGACCAATGAATACCCCAACAAGGGGTTAGGATTGATTAGGTTCACTTGTGAGGTTTAAGTTTGATTCTTGCTTTTGAGTGTTAAAATGAGATTAAAATGAGATTTACTCAATAAGGGTTATTTAGTTGGTACGTGGTAGGGATCAAATATTCACTTGTAAGTAGAGCTGTCAATTTGGACCCGAACTTGTGGGCACCCGAAATACAACCAACATTTTTATGGGTTGGGTTTGTCATGAGAAAATGTTGTTCGGATTGGGCAAATCCGCACCTCTTGCAGGTTGGGTTTGTTTTTTTCATCCCAAACCCGATCTGAAACCCAATTGGGCAGGTCTACCCATAGGCTTAAATTTGGCTCCCTTGGTCCCTTGTTAAGGACGGTGGCATACCCCACCTGAAATCCCGTCACCTGTGACACCATGACGCTTCATTCTATCCAAACAACCAAGATTGTCGCCACAATCTGCCAGTGGGCCGTTTTTTTTAAGATATTTTGGGATGTTTCATTTTACTTTGTGCTGTAGTTCATCAAGTTTGTGGTTGAGTTGTAGAAATGATATTGGTATTGGTGGAAATTGAGATGGTTGGGTTGTGGGTTTGTGCAGAGAGGGCACCAAAACTCATTGGAAATGATGCCAATGTTCTTTATGTTGATGATTGTTGGAGGCATCAGACACCCGTGCACTTGTGCTGGGCTCGGAGTGCTATATATCGTGTCCCGTTATTTCTACTTCAAAGGCTACGCCACTGGCGATCCTCAGAAGCGTCTCTCAATCGGGTTTGTTACTTATTCACTCTCGTATATAAAGTCCAATATCCACTAACCTGATTTCTACAAATTTATTGACGTTTTATGCTTTTGTGTACAGGAAATTCGGGTTCTTGGCGATCTTCGGGCTTATGATTTGCACTATTTCATTTGGAGTCGGTCTCATTCGCGCATAGTTTTCGCTTAAAGTTTTAAATGTTGGAATAATATAGGTTGGGATATGGTCAATGTTGAGTTTTTTTCGTTTTTGTTGTTGTAGTACTATGTGTTACAGACTTACAGTTATGTGACTGTAGACTATGTGATATGTCTAGTTTCGCAATCGATGTTGGATTGTAACTTTTGTGATAATAATACAAGTCTATATTTCAAAAAAAAAATAATAATACAAGTCTAGTTTTCAGTTTACACTTTCTTGTTGTGCACTCTATTTTTTGCTTGACTGTAAGTGACTAGGAATGCATGAAATGAGATATATTGAGTTTTTGATGGTTTCTCGGCTTGGAGCTCGCAATTCTGATTTTAATCGGTTGCAACTTTGAGTTTCGGATTGAGTTCAGGTTGATAGAGCTAGTATGAATTCGACTCAAAAGAGCTTCAAATTCATTTGAGAGTCGGAGGTCAGGTTGAATTTCACTTTTAAGCATAAAAGGCACGTATTCGTAATGGGTTGGCCCGAGTTGCAAGCGGTGGAGTTTGGGTTTCGTACAAAATAACATTTTGCGCGTGTTGCGCGACCGGATATATTGTGTGTAAGCTAAAACCTATTTGATTTATTCTTAATTTTTTTATGTAAATGAGAGAGAAAATAATAGACATTGGGAAAATAGATTCTATAAATCTTTCCACTGTGTGCAAATTTTATGAATATTGTGCAGTTATAGTGCAATAAACATGATAGACAGCCTTGTATTAAGCATGCATGATAGTTGGCTATAAAAGATAGAAAATTGCTGTGACTAATTAAATGCAATGAAGTATTTGTTTTCAAATGAGATATTGGATGAAACTAATTTATCATTTGTGGATAGAGCACACAAAAGACATTATTTAAGACGTCAAGTTGTAGTTCAAGACATAAACAACCATTTCAAAATGAAAACGAGAATGGGCAGGACATGCACCCGTCATATGGATAATTGGCCTAGTATCTTTTATTAAAATTTTATGTTCAATATATTTTTTATTATATAATTTTATTTCATAATTAAATTATCAATGTTTATCATTTTTAAAGATTTGACCGTATGTGCAGTATATTATACCAAATATACACATTAATAAATAAACAAATAATTCATATAAAACTTGTGAAAATGTAATAATGTTGACTTGGTTTGCTCTGCTTTATAATATACTATCTTTTCTTGTCAAAAGAATAAATCTTTACCTTCTTCCCAATATTATATCAAATATAAAATGAGTATTTATTGATCGTTTTTCTCTAGAAAGATAATGATAATATGGAGTGATGCTGAAAGTAAACGGGTGCAATGTAACGAAATTTTAGTGGGGTCGTGTAATTTTTTTTACCTATAATTCATATATAATCAACTTGTTCAACATTCTTATCAAAAAATAAAAAAACTTGTTCAAACATTAAAATGAAAAGAAAGGGATATGTGCATTGATCCCGTGCAAAAAAATATCAAAAATGCAGGTGAGGAAACATGTTAGATTATAAAATTTAAACAAGGGTTACAATCACCAGCTCGTTGTGCAATAATGACGTACTAATTATAAAGTTAATTATGGTGACGTTTATTAGGTCCAGACGAGCTAAAAGATGAAGGAACCTCTGTTCGGTGTAAGACTTGGTTTTGAATCATACAACATTGTTATTATGTGATTCGTAACAAATCAAACTCAATCAATCCGGTTCATTTCCGGCTGACCCGGGTTTTACACGTCGTCGTCGTCGTCATCATCATAATAATAATAATAATAATAATAATCCATTTACTTCGAGAATAATTTTAAAATTAAAATGGGCCTCTTTGGAAAACAATACATAAAGCCCAATTATGATAAAATAATATTGGGCCTATTGGATACGAGTTGGGTTTGGTTATATTTTAGCCGGCCCATATTGGATACAGTTTTGCTTGGTTGTTGAAGTAACGAAATTAACCGGTAAAGAACTCAACTTCACCATCATCGAATCGTGGCTCGTTAGGGCTCAGTGAAGACATGGCAGCTGGAGGTTGCAGCATCAGAGCCATCTGGATCCTCTCCAATCTCGACTCCGTCGTCTTCTCCAGGTTCGATTATCCTTGGGCTTCGATTCTCGCCATTTCACTCTTTCACATTCATCGCTCAATTTAGTTTAGTTTCATGGTTTTCAGTGTCAGTGATCTTAATCTCGTGCTGTTCTAGACTAGATTTTTGTGTGAATTATTCAAATCAGCATTTTCGTTGCTCAATTTAGTTTTAGGATTTTCAAATTTTTGTTGAATCGCGAGGTTTTGTGTATGAGATACGGCATTCAATCAAATCCGCATATTCAGAGCTCAATTTAGTTTCATAATTTTCAGTGTCGGTGATCTTAATCTTGTGCTGTTTTAGACTAGATTTTTGTCTCAATTTTCTGTATCAGATAAGGAATTGATGCGATTTTGTTGTGGATTGAATTGGTCTTCCCATTTTGCCAATTCATTCTTTCAAATCTGCTTATTCATTGCTCAGTTTAGTTTTATGATTTTCAAATTTCGTCTGGATCATGAGGTTTTTTTATATTCACAGCTCAATTTAGTTTCATAACTTTCAGTATGAGTGATCTTAATCTTGTGCTGTATTAGACTAGATTTTTGTCTGAATTTACTGTATGAGCTACGGGCATTGATGTGATTTTGTTGTGCATTGAATTGGTCTTCCCATTTTTCCTATTCATTCTTTCAAATCTGCTTAGTCATTGATCAATTTAGTTTCATGATGAATATAATTTTCAGTGTTAGACTAGATTTTTGTCTGAATCGTGTGAGTTTTGCTGTATTGATGTGATTTTGTTGTGGATTGAATTTGTCTTCATTGATATCAGGAGGTTTCCTGTGGTGGAGAGGCGATGGCGAGCAGCTTGCAAGAGTGACAATGAGAGTGCTGCTGAGGATAATTTTAGTTACACTGTGTATCCCTCTCTTCCTTCTGATTCAGAGTTGGCTTCTGCTTTTCTGGAGAGAAACAAGAGGTTAGGTTGAAATTTAGAGTCATCCAATTCCTTGTTCTGCTGCTCTGTACTAATATGACACTATCAATCATGGTTGTTAAATCCAAATCGGGAATCGGAATGCGACTTTTTTAGTTTAGACTAAAATGAATAAATAAGTCAAAAATAATAATTATGAATTTTTCTCAATACGGGTCAAGACAGATTTGACATGATCTGGTATAACCGGCCTCTTATGACCCATCAATATCATATGGGAATCGGGTGAATCATCATTCCAATCATGCATGTTGATGTCACTTCCGTATGTTGACTATTGTTTCCTCCTTTTGGTTCATTATAACTTTTTCCCATACTATTTTTTTTCTTCATGATTATAATTACTGGTTTCTGTCTGCTTATAGGGAAGGATCTGTTCGTGGGTTTGGCATACGAGTGAGTCAATCAGCCAAGGGATCAGATTCTTGGATAGATGATCCAATTACACGTCATATAATAGGCCTTCACATAAACAAAGAAGAAGAAGGAGATACTAACCTCCTATGGCCTTTAATCTTGCATGTGAAGGGCCAATTCTGCATTCTTGTGTTGCCCCTAGTTGAGCCCAAGCATTTAAAATCATATGCTCAATTATGTGGAAGATCTGATTGTGGGAATGCTGTTGGAGGGGATGAAAATTTATCTTCCCTCCTGCTTGGTCTTCCATCCATCACAGGGTATGGTAAGTTCCTTAAACGTTGTTGAGGAACAATATTAAGTCAGTGGAATTTCTCTTGCAATTTTTCTTTTGAGTCATCTTATGTGTTAGCTCATAGTTCTCAAATTGAAACTTGATTTTATACTTGGTGAGTTTTGATGCTATTTTAGCATGTTTGTGTTTTATTTCTGAAAATGAAATGCACGGTGAAATCACTGTATCCCCGTGTTGTTTAGCTGGTACTGTGATCAAGTTCTGTTCATGAATGAAAGAATTTTACTTGGTATCCAAATATCACATTACCCACATGCAGCAGCAAAATGAATCTAATTTAGTGAGAACATGACTTTTGTATGACCAATACTGGCTCGTTTGATTGAAATAGTGAATATCTGATTTCTTTTATTCATATAGGACATTTACAGTCAGGATAAGTGAAGTTAAGCCTTTGAATTAATACTTCTGCTTTTATTTTTTTCCAAGTTCAGTTTTCCAGGCGTGGTTGAACTGTATGGTTTGAGATAACCTTTCTTTAGCCGGCAACATTGAAAATTTAAGAGATTTGTCAACTGAGTTTTAGAATTCAGAAGGTCTTTCAAAACTATATATATGACTAGATATTGATAAAATCATTGACTGGTTTGTTTTTACATCTTTGATCTACTTCCCCCCTCCCTCGATTCAGAATTACATCCATAGCTTCCTCGCGTGTCTCAGCATTATATTGTGGCTAACAGGGTATTGTGTTTGATTTCTATATCTGAAATCGTTCTGAAAATATCTTCTTTCCCCAATTGAAATTGTTGATATTGAATTTTTTTCCCATGTGACATAGGCATTAAGTCATATCTTACTTTCCTTTCACAGTGCATGTATGGTGGCACATGCTATTGGTGACGTAATTTCTGGAGATGTGGTGGAACCTGAAGTGGTTACAAATTCATCTCCATCTGTGGGAGGGTTGTTGGATTCATTAACTGGCAGCATAGGAATATCGGGTATCTCCTCAAGGGCAAAACCAGTTGCAGCACCAGTTGCGTCTTCCAACCCTTCAAGTACTACCATTCTAGGAGTAACTACATTAGATGCTCCAAAAGTTGGTTCAAGGCCTTTAGACAAGGATGCGCTACGAACTTTCATTAGCAGCTCATTGCCTTTTGGTTGGTACTTTTTAGTATGGTATTTCTCATCTCAGATTTCTTTATATATCATATAGGGGTGACAATTCATGTTCATGTCGTGTTGAAAGTTCAGTATTATATTATTAAATGGCTCAACCCGACCTGACGATTAAATGTGTCAAATCACATGACCCATTAATGAGTGGGTTGACACGACACGGCTAACATGTTTATTCATGTTCGTGTTGTGTCACAGGTCTTGACCTAAATTGCCAGCCCTAAATTATCATATTCTTAATCAACTTGCATTTACTTAGCTGTTATCTTATATGCTTGGTTATCATTCATACAGGTACTCCTTTGGACCTCAGCTATTCCAACATTTTTGCTATCAAGGTTAATGGATTTTCTTCCTCAGATCTTCCTCCTGCAGATGTGAAGCAACCAGCCTGGAAGCCATATCTTTACAAAGGAAAGCAGAAAATGTTATTTACAATCCATGAGACTGTTCATGCTGCTATGTATGACCGGGATGAGATTCCAGACAGTATATCTCTTTCAGGTCAAATAAATTGTAGAGCGGAACTAGAAGGATTGCCCGATGTGTCATTCCCCTTGACAGGGTTGAACACTTCTCGCATTAAGGTTTTATCATTCCATCCATGTGCTCAAGTTCCGGAACATGGTGCGGATAAGCAGGCTGTGATGTTCTCACCACCCTTGGGTAATTTTGTTTTAATTCGTTATCAGGCTATGTCAGTCCTCCGTCCTCCAATAAAGGGATTTTATCAGTTGTCAATGGTCTCTGAAGACGAAGGTGCATTTTTATTCAAGTTACGCTTAATGGAGGGTTACAAGTCTCCTCTGACAATGGAATTCTGTACGGTGACTATGCCATTTCCTAGGAGAAGGGTTGTGTCTTTTGACGGGACTCCGTCAATTGGAACAGTTTCAACGACTGAGCACTCTGTCGAATGGAAAATCTTAGGTACTGGACGGGGCCTAACTGGGAAAAGTATTGAGGCAACGTTTCCCGGAACAGTTAGGTTTGCTCCATTGCAAACCCAAAGGTTGCCTTCTTCTAGGCTAGTTTTCCAAAGCATAGCTGATGAAGATAGTGACATTGAGACAGATACTCCTAATAGTATGGTAAATGTGGAGGAATTCTTAATGGAGAAAATGAACAAGGATCTTTCTCCAGCTGATTTAGAGGATCCATTTTGTTGGCAGGCTTATAATTATGCTAAAGTAATCTCTCTCTCTCTCTCTCTCTCTCTCTCTCTCTCTGTAGTGATCAACAAACTTTTCAAATAATACCTCTTTCAGCTATAAGATTTGACTGCACCTTACTTAATACACCGTGTTTGTTTCGTGGATCATACACTTAACTTCTTTTAATGCATCATTGAACTTGTGAATACAGGTATCTTTCAAGATTGTCGGGGCCTCATTATCTGGAATGGCCATTGATCCAAAATCTGTAAGTTTCTAGCGCCTCTAACTCGTCTTTTATATCCCAAATCTGTAATCGCTTATCTTGACGGGTTTTTCTAAGTCATATCTTGTACTGTCATTTCAATAGCCATTAGGATATCTGGGTTATTGGTAAGGATATTTGCTGCTAATTATATCATATGCACTTAATTTTGTCCAAACCATATCTTGGAATTTTATGTCTCTTTCATTTAGAAGTCATTATATCACAGAACTCTTGTTCTTCACATTTTGGCAATTGTATATCCTATTGAATATTTTTTATTTCTTTTTGTTCATTAGTGGGTTTCTTAAAAATTAAAACAGAAATAAGTTGACTGAAAAATAAGGAGTCCTGGGCCGATTAGAGTTAACTGGGTAATTTATTTTAATTGCATTCTGCCGTTTAGGACCCAAATGATCAGTTATCTGAATTATTCAGGAGTGTCGGTGTTTGGAAACTTTCAATAATTGCATCAATCGAGAAGAATCATCATCTTACATGCACTGAAACCTTTTTGTCCTTGAATGCATATCTAGAATTGGCAATTCAGATTTCGGGGCAGATTTTTTGGGGCTGTTTGGAAAGGTCTGACCTGAACCCGACCCTAACAGGTTTTGGATCAGATTTTGGGTTTTATATGTAAAATTTGTGGGTTCATGCGGGTTTGCCTTGTCCAAAAGAAAAAAATTTGATCATGGCTATTCTATGCAACCCGAACCTGCAAAAATACATATTCGGTTTCGGATGCCTGCGGGTTCAGGTCTTAATTGCCAGCTTTATGTATATTCTTACTGTCTTCTTTAACTTACACCTCTTATTATCAATGTTACACGGCAACTTTAAGGTTCTCTATGCTTTTCTGTAACGTCTCTACTAATTTTTTGAATAGGTAAGCATCTATCCTGCTGTTAAGGCACCTGTAGAGTTGTCGACTCAGGTACGTACAGTTGTCTTCAGGAGTATTTTTATTTTTGTTTTATGCTAGAAACCCTCAAATGAAATTGCATATACCTGTGCGTTCACTTCTTGAAATGGTTTGGCACTGTGGCTGATTTATTCGTATATGTGTACATACGTCCAATCCTACAGGTTACTTCAGGGGATTACATTTTGTGGAATACATTGGGAGAGTGCCCGTTTGCAGTTGCAGCTACCGAATAAGGATGGATCATCGATTGTGTTGTTGAATGAATCGACATATTCAGTCATAAAGCAATTGAGTTTTTTTTTTTTTTTTTTTGGTTGCTGCATTTGCATATCATTTGGGCATGAAATTGTAGCAAATTTGCAAGAAATTTGGCTATTGTTGTACCCATTTTGGACTTTATTAGACTTCAATGAAATATAAAACATGTCATTGTTTAGGCACTGAACTCTTGTATAATTTAGAGGCCGCAATGCAGATTTTGGGTCAATTCTTGTTGTTGAAAAGATGTAACTTGAATGCTATTGAATTTGGCTCAAATTCAAATTTTAATGTTTTTTAAACATTACATTTGTTTGAAATTCAGTATTTCAAATAAAATATTGGCTCTTAAACACAACATTATTTACCCAAAAAATGTCTCATTCAAACATTTACATAAAGTCATAAATAACAAATGTGACTGGATCTGCACCTTATGAGAAGTGGATCATAATATTATTCTTAATTATATATCGGACGGCGACGTCGAACACGACGACGGCGACGGCAAATGGTCGCTTGTTGATAACAACCATTTCCCAACTGCACATCTTGTGAATGTTACAAGAAGCTACATTTGGTTTCATCTCCTTGTACTTATTTATTTTATTATTTTTATGTCTTTCAACTATGTTCTGCATTCTGTAATGTGTTAATCATTGTGATCATACTTTTGTGCTTAAGGCAATCGATTGTTGAACAGAATACGAAACTATGCAGTTTCTTCAAGATTTTGACAACTAGCTTAGATGAAGACGCAAGGTACTCAAGGAAACAATTTTATTACCTTAAACATACTATATTGTCTATTACTGAAAAGAGTCCTAAAACTATTAGGACATGTGCAACAAGGATTATGTCTCTACAGTACAAGCACTCAGCTGCTATCCTGTGACTGGCGTCCAATGACATCCAGAGGTATTCCCTTAAGTGTGCTTGTAATCTATGTCTACTTCTCAAGTTCATTTTTATTTTCCTGATGCCTCATTTATCATCCATGTATAATTGTCATATTTTCCTGTTGGCCATGTTTGATAACATGGTTGAAATTCATTGCAGAGGGTTGATTTATCGAATGATCTGCTCAGTTAGTTTCAGATATACCAGCCAAGTGCTCAAATGAATTTTTCTTGTTTCTATTTGATTGCATGTATTTATATGATTGTGGTATAGGCTCACTTATGCTAGTTGATTATACAACTTGAAAATGGTTTAAAGTTCAAGTATTCATTACAGGTACAGATGGGTGCAAACAGAGCAGAGATCTACAGTTTGGCTTTCTCTAAAAATGCACAGTGGCTAGCTGTCTCAAGAGACCAAGGCACTGTCCAGTTGTTGCTTTCTCATTCGAAGCTTGGAAATTTGCTCCTTTGGTTTCTTTTTGTTCGCTCGTTTTGTTTTGTACTTTTCTTGTAAGCTTCTTACTTGAATAAAAGTACCTATTGCCGATTAAAAAAAAAGAAAGTGACCAGTCCATATATAAGGGGCACTGTGCATGTCATGTTTTCATGTTCTGGGTGGTTGCTTCTATTGCTAGACTGGTGTAGAGTGACCAGTCCATATATCAATATATGTACAGAGAAAGAACAAATATCTAGTAATATATACAGACCACCATACCATCACTTGTCTCTGCCTCCAAATTCAGTTTCATCTTGTTTTGATTTTTCGTGACCCGACGGTGGCGATGGGGGATTGGCAGAGCATTCCACGTGTTCGCCTTAAACTTCATATGCAATCGTCGTCAGTTGTTCGTGTTCTTCAAGCTAAGGGCAGGATTCCAGTACCTTCAATTTGATTTTTCAAGTTGATGGGGAGTATTTCAGTGCCTTCAATTTGTTTATTCATGATGTTTTTTCATTGTGACTCAATTTGTAGTGTCACTTTTTTGTTTTGCGGGTTGTTCTTCAAGCTCTCGGTTTTATTTCGTTTTTGTTATTGTCCGATTTAAAGTGATATAATATTAGTTTTCGACTTAAAAAACAGTATAAAAAAATTGGTTTTAAAAAAGGGTAGCAGTCACATAAAACACATATACCCTTTAGACTTGGTAAAAGACCCAATTTGATCCCGAACTTTGATATTTTGATTCAATTTGATCCCTAAACTTTTTTTAACCAAATTTGGTCCTTGAACTTTCATGTTTTGACCCAATTTAGTCCCTAAACTTTCAATTGACCCAAAATGGTCTTTGAACTTTCAAATATTGACCCAATTTAGTCCTTAAATTTTTTATATACCCTTTAAACTTTAGTATTTGACACTCAGCCCTTATTAACTTGTCGAAACACTGTTATCACACCATTTATTTGTGAACTTAAAGACAATTATACCCCAAAGTGATGTTGATTTTATGTAGCCAAACAAGCCCTTAACTTAAAAACCCTATCTTTTTCAACACTCTCTTTCGTCTCTCTCTTTCACCTGATCATACATACCTATATATAACTAGGTAACAGTTTGGTTGGCTATGGCTTTTTCTGAAGCAAATCTGTGTCCGATTCAGCGTCTGACGGACGAGTTGGTGGTGGAGATCCTTGTCCGCCTCCGTCGCAGCAAATTCGCATCTCAATGCAAGACCGTCTGCAAGCGCTGGCTCTCTCTCATCGACTCCGATCCTCTCTTCCTCCGCACCTTCATACGGCGGCGCCGCCACGAGGACGGCGGCGAGATCCGTCTCCCGTTTGGTTTCTTCGTACAATATTGGTGTTCAGAGGTCGGAGTCCATAAATATTATTCCAAATATCGCTTCGGGTCCCCTTCCCTGAGCTTCCTCCCCTGCCAAGATCCCGATCGCATCTGGATTCTCGCGTCCCACAACGATCTGCTCATTTGCTGCCCGAATGTGATGGATCACAGTGTCTACTACTTATGCAATCCCGTGACG
>JAYMTF010000056.1:0-62135 GCA_036897485.1 Pelargonium nanum
AGAATCCCAAGCGGTAGAGCACCCCGCAAAGCTATTGAATGTTGTTGGTTCAAGTTAGTTACATCAAGTTTTAACTGCTTATACTTTTTGTACTATATTGAACTTAGATTCCAGTGAATTATCCATGTAGTATTCTCTGATCAGTTACAAACGTTGTTTAGGATTTTTGGTAGGGGAGAAGGAATACAGTTCAAGTAAAGAGACTTTGAGAGTAAGACATACTTTGTTTGTACTTTAATTTTTTGGGCTACTATAATTAGAAAAATAATGAAATTGTAAAAAGTACAGGTAGACTCGCTATTCTAAAGATAGAATTGCGTAGGTTTAACTGCACTAACCTCTAAGTTCTAAAACTGGGTATATGTTATGAAGAGTACAACTATCTGTCGATATAGAGTGAATACTCAGAAAAGCTTTGTATATGCCAAGGCTTTTATAACCCTATATTTATAGAAATATCTAAAACATATTTATCTTTGTAAAAAATCCCTGTTCTATAACTGTGTTGACAGAAAAAAGTTGTTTAAGTAGAGCACAATGAAAATAGATCTTAAAAACTAAGTTAATGCGAGGTGTCAATTCTTTTCTTTAGTTTGCTATAATAAAGGGTTGGCTATAAAAATAGTGGAAAGGGGCAAAAAGCTCTTCTAAGTAATCAGACTACCAAGTGGAACTAATTTTGGAAAGCAAAGAATTAAAGGGGCACTTAAACATTATTTCAGGGTACAAACTACTCAATATATATATCAAACCCTCATCTTGTAGTACAAGAGCAAAGACAAGAACATATTATATACACTCGTATAAAAACAAGGGCGTAAATATTTTCTTATATAGAGGTAGTGTTGTTCAATTAATAAGGAATTCTTTACAAGTTTATAAAACAGAGTATCCCTTTTTGAAATTCCTGACTCTAAAACCTGTTCGAAACCCGCAGAAAATCAAATAGAAGGCCGAGAAATAAAACTCTTGGAATTAAACTTTATTGTACTAGGATGTACTAAACTTATATAAAATGTTTCCGAATATATCTCCTACTTGAGAACCCTTAGGAAGTTCCCAAACTCCCGAATTGAAAAACAGAACCCAGTACGGTATTACATCCCTAACTATCAGATTAAAGAACAAGGAAGACTTCCTCCCGAAATTGCAGCTTTAGAGTACCCTCCTTACTTGGATTATAATAGAGGAGACTTCTCAAAGAACCATTATTTACTAATCACAGCGATCTCAAATACTTATAATTTCCTGAATCGAGAAATGTAACATTTTTTATACCTTCTCTAATTGACAAAATCTAAATTACAAACTTCAATAACCTCAAATCCCTGAAATCGAGGAAAGCTACTCCTAGAATTTATTGGTTTAAACTTTGTTTCCCAAAATATCTAACTTATAAAATGTTTCCAATAAGCAGACTAAATATATATAACCTGGATGTAAAAGGGTACCTCTAGGCTCTCTATTTAAGATTTCCCATATTTCCTAACTTGATAAATAGATACGAAAACGGGGCTGGAATAAAAGGATACACTAACTCTTAGAAATAAACTATAGGCGTTTTCCTGATTCAGTAGAACTTTTAATATACCACATTTGGGATAAAAGGAAAGTGCTTAATTTGAAGCTTAAAACCCGTTATACATACATTGTTAATCTTAAAAAAGCAATTTACAGAAAACTAACAGAACAAATGCTAAAGTATCAAAACCTATTAAAGTATTATCAATTTACCAGAGTAGAAACCAAAAAAGGAATCCTTTCTAATCTCTAATCCCAGAACTATCAAATATTTACAAGATTTTATTCTTTATTAAATTTATAGAATAACAAAGGAAACAAATAAGTAGCAACAAATCCGAGCCTAGGGTAAATACAACACAGGGAACTAATAGACCTCTCGAGAAACACTAGAGTACCCTTTACCTTATTTATAATTTATAACTTTTAGAGGGAGGACTCCCTAGTCAGTACCACAGACTTTTACTACTTATTTCTTAACTATTATTCACCAGAAAACTCTAGTAAATTCTAAGACAAACGACTACCTACCGATATTTAATATTATCTCGAAGATACCTATCTGAGAGCCTAGTAATTTATACTCTATCAACCCAGGAAACGGAACCTAAAGGAAATATAATTAGGTATATGCTTTTTAAAGGATAAGCGATTTTAAGGCTAAGGAAATAAGTACAAAAAAAAGAACTAAATACACCTTACTAAGGTAATACCGGTTTGTAAAGAATCAATTCTATACTTTTTACTACAGATAAGGTTTTGAGTGAAACTATTATATTAGAACTTCTAGTTCTTTTTTCTTTGTCCTTATTATGAAAGGAAATCAAACTAGACCTTAAAGCTTTATTTATTACAAAAGCAGGGACCTATCGATGTCCTAACTAATCTTAATAAGTCTTCTTCCTAACAAGTAAACAACTACTTTTCTAGAGTCAAGTATTTTGCTAATATCGGGACAGGCTTGCCCTTTTAACCGTAACTCTAGGGGTTTCTGTCTCCTAACTATATGTATGAAAGCTATATAAGGATTTCCCGAAAAGAACTCCTAAATTGCACAAATTTGAGTTACTTGATACAAATAGAATAGTCGAAATCTTTTAATTTTAAAGTCTTCCCTCTCTCTAAAAAAAGAATTCTATCCTAAAGTTTAGACGGGCTATTAGAATTTGTACATATTACCTATCTTATAAGGTACAGTACTCCTTTATTAGTGAAACACTGTTAAACCGGCCCCTTGAGGAGCCAACAACTAAGTGTTCAGATAGTAACCATAAATCCATATTACTTAAACTAGTTATAGATTCAAACAGTGAAATTCTACCCTTTTCAGGTAATCTAGAGCTCAGAGAAAGCTAACATAAACACTAATTCGTGTGTCCGCCCTTCATACGCGCGGCGACATGAGCAATAATGGTGTCTCTTCACTAAATAAAAAATGAACGAAAACTTACTTTATAAAACTGGTATAAGTTTGTGTTTTCAAGCGGGGTTTGCTTTACCTACGTTATAGAATGAAGTCAGAAGTAGATAGTCTCCTAAGACTTATATTACTTTAATATTTTTTTTTATTTTAATTCTTTATCTAAGTAATTTTTGTTTCCATTTTTGAAAGGGTTTGTGAAAGCGAGATTCTTCTTAATATCGCCTAAACTAGGAAGGATTTGACCTACGCTGTTGTATAAGGTTTATAAGTGTTTTATTGAGCATACTAAAGTAAGACTGAAAAGCATAAGATCATATACTATAATAAACGATATAAACGAGTTATCTATCTATTGAAGTGCATAAAATTGACTAAAAAATAATAACTTATTTTATTCTAGAAGTTACCCCTTTTTCTTCTTCTTCTACCTTGATATACTTAGGCTAATCTTTATAGGACTCTCGCTTTGGGTATATCAATTAAGAAAATTCCTAGACACTTGACCAAAACCTCGGTTCCTTCTGTTATATAATGGGCTAAAAAACCCAGTACAGGCATACTTGAAGGTAGTCCCCCCACAGGAAGCCAAAAAATATAAAAGGAAATTTCATAGGGGCTTGGCTATATAAGAGCCTGCATGAGCAACTCGAGAATGTGTTTGAGAGAAAAATAAGGTTTAGTATCTCCACGTGTCTAAATAGATAGTCAATTAATTAGGGAATGCTCCATTTAATACATAGCCGGGGCCTATGATCGACAGCTTTCTTGATCCCTCCCTTGAGAGACTTTGTTTTGTGTAATTACTGCCCTTAATTTCTCAAGGTTATTTACTTCTTCTAAAAATGCTGAACTAGAAAAACTATCAACCAGGGGCTTTTACAAAAAGCAGTGAATGGATCGACTATTTCTTCTCCTTCAAAACTAAAGAAACCACGAGCAGCTGGATTTTGAGGTCCGAATTCTATGCGAAATCTTTATCCTGATTTCATATAGTATACGCGAGATATAGAGGTAGAGAATTCCTTCGAAGTTTGTACTTAAAACTACTAGATTTTTCTTTATCTGAAATACTGGTTAATAATAGAAATTTAAGAATAGTTTTGTACTATTTAAAAATGAAAGATATCGGTACAGTAAGTACTTTCAAAAGCGTCCCGGGTTGTAAGGCGGGAATCTATTCCACGAAAACGAATAAAAAAGGAATTCCAATTTAAAGAGGCCGTTTGGTACGACAAATAAGAACAGTTAAAGTCTCTTCTTTTTATTTTGGGAGTGAAGTTGCTAATGGAAAAACCTTAGGAAAAGAATATTGTCTACGGCGGGTTGTATTGCTCTAGTCGCTAATACATGTACTCTAGGAACATAGTATGTAAAACACCATTATACTTGCGGAAATTCTAGAATTATATTAGATTTTCCTATTCTTCTCTTATAAATTTATAGTAAATTGAGGACTCGTCTTATTGACAAGACTTTACTTTGTAGTTAGTCCGATTGTGGAAGTATTCCAAAAAGCTTTAGCTAAGTATGGGTAGGTTTTTTAATTCTAGAAATGTGCCAAGTTCCGATTCTACTTTTCGTGGGGTATCGGGTCCTTAATTAGATATGGATTTCTTTTTGGTACGAATATAAGAGAGTAAAAGCGCTCGCATCATAATATATTTAGCTCTGTTAAGCATGCTTTATTTAGTAGAGTTTCCTTTATAGTGCTTCAAAATACGTATAAGTGTGCTTCTTCAAAACTGCAGAGTTTAATAATGAAATAATAGGTACAAAGCCCTTACACTTACAGTAGATAAGTAAACGCTAGAACATCAAAATTCTGAGATATTACCTGAGCCAGTCTTTATCAAGGAGGTCGTCAAATAGGGACACCCTTAGGATTTTTTGTTTAGGTGCTTTTCAACGAATATACAAGACAGTTAAATTTCAGTATTTTTTACATTCAAGTTGTACTTTTAAGAGTAAGGGAGCCCTTGAAAAAGGTAGAAAACCTGCTTTGTGCCTTTTCGCGAAGAAATCCCCAACAGCCCTCGTACAACATAGCGGGATGCTCAATGGCAACTATTCCTGAGTTTTACCCAAAACTAGAGCCCTCCCAGGGAATAGACCCTTGACTGAAAGTATCTTATTATTGCTTTAATTAAAATCTCTTGTATATCCTCGTTTTAGTTTTAGACTAGGCTCATACAGTGCTTCTAGAGCGGGAGTGGCCCCAGAAGTATTCATACTCTATTTTGCCGGGGAGGCTAGAACAACAAAGTAGACACCTAGATAATGCACCAAAAAATGTTTTGAATTAATTCCGATGTAAATCAGCTATCAAAAGGAAGTTTCATTAAATTATTAAAATTTAGGTATTCAATCGCGGAATAGGCATTCCTACTTGTTGTTAACTAACTCTAAAACACGGCTCAAGAGCGACAAATTTGTTACTATCTTGTCCTTAAAGAGATGGCCGCCTAGCTTTCTATAGTTACATATTATAGCTAGAAACTGTACCTACTAATTATATAGTAGTATTTACTGAACTTCTAAGACAGAACAACGGGTCTTTCCTCTAAAAAATATTCTAAACAAGAATTCCTATTATATAAATTATATAAAAGGTGCTTTAAAGAAAGCCAATAGGGGTTAATGGAATAGGACCCAGCAAGCTTGCCTAAGATTCCCTGTGTTATACTGTATTAAAGTATATTTTCGGGTATTACTTTTATAAATATGGATCAATAGAAAGACTCCTTTTGGATAATCTGTGGGCAAAACTGTTGTAGGGTAGTATTAATATACCCTTTTTGTAGTGTCCTTGTAAACGTATGCAATACCTTTTTCCAGAGAAGCCTATATGGGTACTATGACTAATAGTAAATATATTGATATTGAGAAGTCTTTTTTTATCAAATTTGTGTACACCGAGTTGATCCCCCTTTTTGTGCGCTATAGCGTTATTTGGAACTTCTGAAGTGGGTTTCTTTTTATAAGTTTTCTTAATTGCCTCTCAAATTAAAAAGGTATTCACTAAGCGGTAAATCAATTTAGGGTACTCAAAGGTAGCTGTCGATTCTTCTTTTTAGTTTGGAAATTCTATACAGAGCTCTACTCAATATGAGTCCTGTAATTCCATAGAATAAAAATTATTAGCCAAGAGATATCCGCGAGTTGCTGCTTTTGAGTTTTAGTGTAATTTGAATATCCCAGAAATTCTTATAAATGGGAGAAAGACTTTATATAATATTAATCCTTGTTTGCAGTAGAGAATCTTATTTTCCGTTTTAATTGACAGGGTAACGCTCTTTGAAGCAAGCTTTTTCCTGAGTGTGTAATTTTTACTTTGTATCTGTACGCCAGCTTTTCTTATTATTATACTTTGCAATAAGGGAAAATAAGCCCCCTTGCGCCTCTCCAATACCGGAGATGCCCTATATAAAAAGGCGAAGATGCCTGCCAATGTATGCTTTTATCTATACAGAGCTTTCTATCTATTTGTTGGGAGCAGTGCTTTTCGAAACTCTAAAAACAGGACCATGGTAGGTTTTATAAGGATTTCGGTGGTTCAAAACCAATCTATTTAATTTTAGAGTAGGAATTTAAACTGGTATAAGAGTAAAACTCTTGTAGATTGTCAAAAAGGGGTCCCCTGTCTCCTTTACTTTAGAGTCTTTTGCAAAAATTGATGGAAAAGGAGAACCTAAAATCCAGTACTTGGCCGGCTGTGCAGTTATTATATATATGATGTAACCCTAAAGCTAGAGGAAAGTCTCCGTTTCTATATTTTTACACACCGAAACCATAAGCAAAGCGGACTTATTAGCTCGGATTTGGTTAGTTAAAGTTAAAGCATTATGCTTAGTACTTTTTTACACAAGTTTCTCGCAAGACAAGTAAATAGCCAAATGCACGGGTTTGGTCGATATAGGGTTCGCCCTTGAGGCTTAGATTACTTATTTGTTTGGAATTTACACTTACTCCATTTTAGAGAGGTTTCTAGTTCGTACCAGTACAAGGTACTTTGGGGATATCTTTATTATCAACATGTTTAACAGAAGCGGCTTAACTATTTAGCTCCGAAGAAGTACTTTTGAATTTCCTCGTTAACTTGTTAATATACAAAAAGGGAATATAGATAACACTTATACTCATTTCTAACACAGCTACTAAGAAAATACACGGGTTCAAGTCACACAGTATACCAATAAAACCAACAACTAGTGATAGAGAACCCTTATTTCTTCCGATTTTATCCAACTACTCCTAACTCTTACAGTAAAGTAGAATCTTATATGACCTTTTACTCGGAATAGAAAACTAATTTTAAGACTTTAGGTGGTCTTTTTTCTTGATTTGTTCCTTCTTAAACTCTTTTAGGGTCGAGCCAGAGTCCTTTCTACGATGCGAAGCAGTTCGGCTCAGATATTTGTTAGTTACTACGCCTCGTTAAAACATATAAACTTTTGTGTTAAAAATACATAATACAGTACCGAAGTATAGCGTATTTTCAGAGTACCTAAAAGGACCCCGTATTTAACCAAGCTAAAGTTTATCTTTTTATTTTTTCTTTGAAACCGAAGTTTGAAAGTTTTTCATATGGAAGCTTATAAACTTGCTTTACTTTATCTACAAGGACTTTCCCCCTCGTGCAAGTAGTTCCCGAATACCCGGAGTTGATGTATTGCACATAATTCTTATCCAAAATCTAAAAACGCTGTACTAGCTCTAATCGTTTTTAGTTTAGTTCCTATCTCCAATTAAGGGTTAGTTTTTCTCACTGGGATTGGTATAAAAAAGCTTCCAGTTCATTCTCCAGTAACTAGTCCGTCCTGTGTTAACATATTTTCCATACAATAGAATTGCTTATATAGAAGAAATCCCTAACTTTTTCTCTGCGAATTGTGTAACCTATCTCTTATTAAAGCGCAATTAAAGTATCTACCGAGCAAGACTCTAGAGTTCGTATGTTAGAACGCTTGGTAAATCAAACCCGGAAAGAACTAAAATTCAAGAGTTCAAGTCCTGTTATCTTTTGAGGTACCCCTTTGTCAAAGTGTACATATACAATTAAAGAAGCTACTTGGTTTTTGTTTGTAATAATGTAATTACAGAAAATGCGGGGTAAAACGGAACAAATAACTCTTAGCTCTTTAGGAGCCCTTGACCTTAATGGATTGAGTTGCTACCTAAAGTTATACCGATCTGCACAAATAAATCTGAATAAAACACTTTTTTGAATAATTAACTCCTAAAATAAACGAGTGAAGTATGTTTTCAGAGCTGCTTCTTTTAGTATTCTATTTCCTCCTCTCTCCGCCGCCTTGCACTTACTAGAGATTATCTCCTAACTGTAATAATTGTTAAGGGGTTTTGGATAGTTCTAGACTACAAAAGAAAGCGGATAGGAATAAAGCTAAGACAGTTAAGAAAAGCAAATTTGTACGACTAGGATTTTGGTAATGTATTTAGTGGAAAATAACCATTCAGGTTTAATAAATTTTTAGGATTTACAAGCCAGAAGCTCTCCGTCATTACCGGGCATCTCTGAAATTAAAACCAGTAATTGCAGATAAGTTGCTTTTATTTGTAGCATATCCTGTTGCCTAGATTTTTCCAAGATTTAGAGAACTCTAAATAGCTAGCTTATAAGATTATTGTTAATTTTTAAGAACTTCCCTTATAGATATGATAGAGATTCCTAAATATTATTCTTAGCATCCATAGAGCTCTTTGCAGCCTTACAACTAAAGACAGGTAGGAATCAAACTATTAGTTTGAGAGCTTAATCAGGAAGCACTCTAAGGTTATGTAATATATTCATCGAAACCCTCGAGCTAATTAGATCTAGTAGAGTTTTTATTTACTTGCGAAACAAGAGGCCTTAACAGTGTAAAATTCCAAAAGCTGGGAGTGGCTTAATAGGAAAAGGTTTTATTCAAGTATACTTATGCTTATTTGCTTCTTCGGATTATGCTAATAATGAGGCCTTTCTTCAGAATCTGGATGTTTGAGCAGGGTTTCCTAAGTCTTAAGAGTATTTGCCAGATTTGGGTCTTTTCCAGATCAAGGCGAAGCATTCTTTGAGTGAGTTAAGAAGAAGCTCGATAGTATACAGATGGAGCCAGTAAAGTCTTGTAAAAAGGTGTGCGGAATATGTTTTGGGTAAGTTATAGTATATGAAAATAGCACTTATTTTAAGAAATACAAAACAATAGAGAACTCAAAGGCTCAGAAAGCTAAGAGAGAGCCGCTATATGACAAAGGGGACGCTCAAGGCCTACCGCATTATATGCTGTTTTACCGGATTAACCGGCTTTCGTATAAGAATTAACCCTCATAGAGAAGCCAATCCTTTCTGACTAAAGTTAGGTGCTATGGGTTGGGCAAGAAATCTAAGCTATAAACCAATTAGTCTTATATATAGGAAATAGAAAGCTACAGGATTCTTTTTATAGACGCAAATACTGAATATACTGAGGTTACATTTTAGAGTTTATATACATGATATACAAGGGGTGGGTCCCTTTTGTAAAGGTTTGATATGGAATAGATAATTTATATAAAATGAATTGCATTTGAGAAAACCTGAGGAACGAAGCATTCTTTGATCAGACCCTCGCTTCTTTCGCATCTCGAGTCGAGAATATTATTAAAATTGATATCTTGTTAGGAAACAACAAAGGAATACCTATTTTGGCTATCAAGGTCAAATTTATATTACAAGGGGGTTCCAGCAAAAAGAAGGATCTTCAGCGTGCGCTTAAAACCTTAGGTAACACCCCGAGATTCACAAGTAGATAGACTACAGTAAAGTGGAATTCGTTTTCTTTTACATTTCCCGGACAGGGTCCCTCACGTTTTTCGTCTAGTATTTTTCATGAACAAGATTAGAACCTAATTGATTTAGATAGAGGACCAGAACCCTCTTAATCAGCAGGAGTTTTTGTAAGATACTCCTGAATTTGAGCCAAAATAGAAGAAACTTCCCGTCCTAAACATATTTAAAACTTTGTTAAGTGAAATTAAAGATACAACTTTCTTACTATCCTAAAGATATACAGATTTATTGGTAATTTGAGAACTAAACCTTATACATTTTACATAGAATAACGGGCCTGTCATATCTTAGAGTCTTGTCACATACTATGAGGGATTCTTTAGGTCAATAGACATTGGAAAAAGTTGCATTGTTAAAAGTATGGTACAGAATTCAAAATACCACTCGAAATTCGTCGAACTAATACATTTTAGAAATCCTAGGTACCATACCCACAAATTAAAAAAATTTGCAGGCCTTAACAGACAGTTAAGTTAAAACGTTAAATGCATGAATGAGGATTCTTTTCTATACTGAGCTTGTGGAAAACTAGATAGTATTTGGGGTTTTGTATCTATGTACTTACAAGAAATATATGCTAATTCCTGTTCGGAGCGTTTTATCCCTAAAGCGAATCCTGAGTGCCCTGCAAGAACGAGTGTAAATCTCCTTGTGGAATAATAAAAGGCCTATCTTATGTAGAAACTTCTTTAACGTACAGCTAGGGTGTATTCTCCGTATATATGGGTGATCTTAAACTGAGAATAAAGCAACAAGTACTGAGGCTCTTGTTCTACTTACTTTTCCTTGTTTATTTCGATACTTTAGCTTTAGTAAAATAAGGAACCCTTTTTTATTATTGAATATAAATACTAGGGCACTTTTAAGTTGTAAACATAGCCCTTAAAAGCGCGCGTTATGTACGCTGTAATCTGGGTATGTTCTGTATAACAACTTAAATCGAAGACTAAGTAAACAAATAAATAGTGAATCATTATTACATTTGAGCAGAGAGGAGGTTCTAAATTTACAATTGGCATAAAGATTTCATAAGTAAATATTGTATCAACTTTTACTTGTTTGGAGTAATAAATAAGGAGTTCCTTCAATTTGGTATTTTACTATTAAGGAAAAAAGTAGGTCAACTCCACTCCAGTATTACAGTATAGAAAGACTTTTTAGCGAAGGATGCTAGAAATACGGAGTACTTTACCTAACCGAAAAAGGATTAACTCCCTTTTGCTAGTAGGATTCTTGATAGAATGCCTTGAAGAGTAAAACTTTTTCTTCGGTTTTGTTGATAAAAATATGAGGTTTTTTCGCTTTTATATACTTCTAATTTAAATATATCTTACCTAAACCAGTGTAAGTAAACCACAAGCAAAAGAGCTATCTTACATTCCCCCGGAACCCCCTTTGTTTCTATTTACCTTGTATAATTCAACAACTCAACGCGCCCGTTTAATATAAGTAACTAATATAGTGTTCACGTTATAAGAATTCTAAAAATAATATAGAATATAGGGTGCTAAAAAATCTCCTTAAGAAATTCTCCTTCGCAACAAAGTAAGTTATAAACCGACTCTCTTATATTAATTAATATCTTGTAACCAACCCTATTCATTCTCAGAAATAATTGGAAATTTAATGAGTAACCGCTATAATATATAGTTCTAGCTCTTATCTACCGAACGACATGCTGATTTTAGAGGGCTATGCTAACGCGAACTCCTGGACGTTCTTATCTTTGTGTACTAACAAAAGGGGTCGAAATAGCTATAGGATTCATACAGTTTTGTAAGAAGAAGCTGTATCCTTGGTGAAAGCACTAAGTGCCGGATATTCATATGTCAGCTTAAACCCTAACGTTGAGCAATCAATGCTTAAAGTATAAAGCTAAGTATATTTCTTTTACCTTCACTAACATTCCTTTGTAGAAGTTTATAGAATCTGTTTTTTGTTTTAATCAAATGACTTTCCCCAATAAAATTGGAGGTAATTTTTAGTTGCACCAGGATCCCTATTCGTTTCCACTGCCTCTATCTCTGTTTACTTTTTCTGTTTGCTAAACTTTTCTGTAACTATGCAGCACATCAACAAAATGCTTTATAGTAGACTCTCAGACAGATTCATTGTTGAACATTACCCATAATATTAAATTGTCAAAATTGAGGAGATGCCGTAAAAATTTTGTTCTTAGGATTCTTTTGATCTAGTTTAGATACTTTTAGTAAACTCTGATATATCATAGTGCCTTTCTACTAATTTTTCAATTAAAAGTTATATCTAAGCTTACTTATATTATTAAAAAACGGTACACAGTTACTTTTACTCTGTCGTGTGCTCTCGAAAAGTAGGACAGAGTTTTCCCAACAGCCAAAAGGATATAAAGACTGCCTTCTATTTCTATTCGATATTTCCTTTTCTTGTTAAAATAAAAATTCTTTTCCATTCGAAAAAGGAGGATTTACTTTAATCATAACATAAATATAAGTACTAAATGTAAATGGAAAACCTGCTCCTGGATATCTTTACTTCAAAGAGGTAGAAGTAATAGCACGATAAATATTTAATAGGACATGTCTAACTCTTTAGTTATTCGTAGTGTTCATTCTAAGTCTATCTAGGATTTTCATAATACCTACCTTAGCGACTCCCTAATTATAGACATCTTATAGTGGCAACTCTATGAGGCTTAAGACCTCTTTCTAACTTAAGCTTTACCCCTCGCTTCCGCAAAGAATTGAGACATAAGAAGTGAATCAATATTTCATAATGTGAAGCCCAGTCCAAGCAAAGTCATCGTATTCTGCCTTTTCCTTTATCGAAGCTAGATTTGCTTGGTAATTTTCTTGTTTAATTGTAATTCTTACAGGGTCATAGTACGGATAAAGGGAACTCAAAAGTTTACTTTTACTAGAATCTCGCGCTCTCCAGAATTTAGACTTTCCATAAGCTGTTGCTTACACTTATAACTTAAGCACCCTCCCTTAGCAACTAAGACCAGAAATTAATTGTTATCCTGCTGTGTAACACGGGTTTTCCTAGTATTTACCAATGACCAACATCGCCTTTACTGATAAGTTAAGTCAAGACAGTTTTAGCTATTGCTCCTTTTTTCATAGGACAATCCAAAAACTAGGAGAGATATTCCGCGAATAATTAAGAATAACCTTAAGAGTCTCTTGATTAAGTGTATGTACTGAATAGTATCTACTAAAATTCTTTAGAGAGCTTCGCAAAGTGACTGCTACACAAGTATGGTATACATATGGAGCTCCCACTTAGCCTTTGTTTACAGTCAATTAATTAAAAACATAACTATGCAAGGATTTAGCCTGGTTTGTAATATGTAATTTTATATACTAAAGCTTTTGCATGAATAAAAGGATTCTTTCGCAATCTTAGCAAAAGGCATAAAAAGATCTCAAGTTAAGAATACAAGTATAAGATATCCCGGAGAAGGAGAAACGACTAGTGTAAGAGATGGAAATTAGACAAGCTAATTACTACCCATCTTACCGGGAACTCTATAATTCAAGTTAAATCTCATAAGTTAAAAATCCTTTATTTACGGGTTTGATCGCGGGATAGAGTAGATGGTCAACTCATCAGGCTCATGATCCTCAAAACGCAGGTTCAAGTCGTGTGATAGTAATTAAAGTACTCCCTTCTGTTAAAAGATAGTATGTGCTTAAGCCTGCATTTATTAGTGAGCACGCTCTTTTCTGAATAGAAGTTCAAAAGTGAGCTTACCTATCTTAGGTGTTGCCCTCAATCCCACTCAGGGTGCTCGCGATTGTAAAAATTATAGGTATAGATCTTGTAACCTAGGATAAAGAAACTTTTTGAATCTCGGGTTTGGTACTGGAGTAAAGCGGTTCAAACCTTTGCATGCCGGTATCAAAAATCGGTGCCTTACCACTTGGCTATACTCCACTTTATAATAATTACAAGTCATAAACTGCTCACTTTACTAACTACATTGGAGAATCGAAGATCTGAATCATTTCATACTACTTCTTCTATATAAGTAATTAGAAAGCTAACTTTCACCTACAATGCGAGACAACAAAATTCTATAAATCAAATACTAACTTTGGCATCTTGGAATATACTCAAGCCCCTTTCAATTAGAGTAAAAAATACGTTCACTTACTAGGGTTTTGCTTAGGATATCTTAATTTAGTTTTGTATCCTATTACTAAAAAAGGTATATTCCTACCAGATACGCGAATATACAGTATATTATAGACCCAGCTCTTATGCGGTAAAGCCCTCCGATACCTAGTTGAAAAAACCTTCAAGCATACAATCCGAACTTATACCCGCACCATCCAAGTTCAAATCATATTCTGTTAATAATAAATAAATTATGGATTCGAAAAAAGGGGCTATCATAAATTTTGAGCAAAGTTTTTTAAGAGGTTGGGGTTTAAACCACTGCCCTTTAATAAGTAAAGACTTGTTCTAACATCGATTTCTAAGGAAACACTCTATGGAGGTAGAGGATATCTAGAATTCTCTATAAGTTTACTTAATTTCAGGTAAGCTTTAGGGGTTGCTTATATAATCTTTTTTTGTATAAGTGAATTTTATCCTGGGTAGATTCTGTAATTGATGGGTACCCCCTGTCTAACTAATAAGGGATATAAGTAAAAATGTTAGATATTCATCGTAGTATTTTAAAGAGAGTAATACACTTTTGTAAGTTTGAATTTCTAATATAAGCATAACTTGAGGCTTTGGTTAAGCCCTCGTCTCTATATTTGACGTAGTTTATAGAGATTAATCAGAAGCACAAATCAGATTTAAGTTTAAAATTGTACCCTTTAAATAAAAGTTCAGGACATTCCGCAGAAACCTATTTGTACGTGCATTTAAATGACCTATAATGCGATCGCTTTTGAAGGGATTGGGTTTTGTTTTAAATAATTTCGTGCGTTTTTACCCTTCTGGAGGTCCCTTGCATAGAATATTTCTTGATTTTTTAATAAGTAGTGCTCGTTTAGGGAAACCAAAAAGGGATTACTATAAAACCGCTAGGGTACTCTAAGCAAGATATAATATAACTAAGTAGACTAACTTGAGGGAAAAGAGATTGAATATTCCAACAAAGGAAAAGGACTTTTACAAAAGATTTCCTCTAGTATTGCAAATAATCAAGTACTGATCCTTACATAAAACATAAATGAAAGCTTTACATTGTCTCTTCTGTAGCCTACACTTCAAGCAGTTGGATTTAGTTATAGCCGAAAGTCTAAAAGTAAGCTCTTACGAGGTGTTCCCCGCTTCTTTGATTATGAAAAATATCCTATAAGCAGAAAAGTAGAGTATAATGCACAAGCTTTTATATACGGAGATACCTGAATAGCTTAATAAGTCTCTTAGAGCAGTAGTGATCCTATAGTTTGTATTAATACCCTTCTGATAATTAGAATTTATATCCTACCTGTGCATAGGAATAGTGAACCCAATTTCCAGTGTAATTACAGACCACGTTTTAGAGGTTTACTCTAACCTAGAGGGACCCGCAATAAAAGATTTTTATCTACTATCCCGTTATATTAAACCTCTTAAGGAATGCTATACCCTAAAACTAAAACACGACTTGGTCTACCTTATTCTGGAAACTTTTCCCAATTCATGCGACTAAAAGTAAAACCGTACTCTAAATACTATATTTAATTCTTTCGTTTGTATTACGTATCACCAGCCACGGGTCATAAACAAGTATTTCAAGGCTTAACCGATCCTGCACTAGCTTATTATAACAAGACTTACTTATATTTTATAAAACCCCAAGATATTTTTATTGCAACGAACCTAAGAAATTAGTCCACTTTTGATGCAGTTTTAGGTCTCTATTTCATATAATAAAAACCTTGCTCATTGGTTTTATAGTTAGTATAAAAAAAGCAGCAGGTTTTCCGAGCAAGCATTGATTTCTAGATGAGAAAACTTTTCCTGTCTGGGATTTTTGTATTATCTTTTTTTCCAAGCTTGTCAAATTGGGTTCTTATATTCTGGTACCTTCAAGGTTTGAGTTGGTGGAATTTTCAGGGGAGGTCTTCAGTTTATGAACTTATAGTAAAAAATGCTTTTAAATTTGTTCGAAATAATGAACCCTAACTCGCGGGTCTTGGTATATGAGTATATAATAGGTCCCTTTACTCTTTCCGGATTGTACTAAATTTTCGAGTAGATTTTTTAGGGAGTTCTGAGTTGTTGTCTTAGAATTGAGTTCCTTTAAAAACGAAGATTCAATACTTATACTGGAGGGATGCTTGAGAGTATATACTTTTAAAGATCGGCTTTTTTTTTTACCCATTTAGTACCCGTCCCTTTGCTTTTGTTGGCTTACTTGTTCTATATAAAAGTTTCACAATTCCTTAGTACTTAATCTAGAGACCTGGAAGCTTGATTACAAAAAGTACTGTAATATTATCCTGGATTTTGGGTTCGGGGTTATATAATTATACTTATTTACTTTTAGGGGTTGGTTGGAAAAGGTAGTATATAAAGATTCGTTTATAATTGTAGATTGTAAAAGTCTTTTTATATGAGTATTCTTACAATGGATAAGGAAGTGTATAGTTTTGTTCTGTAAACCAAAGAAATTTCTATCTTATATAAGAAAACCAGGACCTATAGTAAATATCAAAGGAAAGCTTTTTAGTAGTAAAATTTAGTATTATAAGTTTTTATTAATTATTTGTTTCTTGAATTCCTAATTGAAATAATTGGGAGTAATCACCTTACTTTAAAGGGAGGTCCAAGTAGCTTCTGATACTATTGAGTAAAGTATAACAAAGACCCTTACAGTTCTTACTTTTTTTTGTTCTGAACTAGACCATATATTTTTTTGAATAATAATTGTCTCTTACTAAATTGGAAGTAGGCTTACAAACAAGTCTAAAGATTAACATTATTTTTTGTTTTATCGGCCTTCTACCTTCAGCATAAATCATAACACCACTTCGAATTTATACTAAGCCTAGGAAAATCCACATAATTGACTCGTATTTTCCTTTTAATTTTTTTAAGGGAAATAGCCGGGGTTTTTTTTGCCTTTGCCTTGGTTTTGTGCTTACGCCGATTAGGTAGAGACTCGAGAAAAAAAGAAGATCCCAGTTGCAAAAGATTTAAAATTTAGATAGCTGTAAGGTTATAAAAGAACCCCCTTTTTTGAAGTTTACTTAGTTATATTCTTATTAGGATACTCTATGTTATACTAAGTATCTTTCTATATAGAGATAACATTTTTTTAATTCTACGGAGAGGAGTTAAGTAAAGGGGAAGAAATATGAAAAAGTGTATCCCTGCCTAACTCTAGCATGTAATAAACGAATACTCTTGGAATTGATACAGAATCTAAAGGAGAATCTCATTTTATTCAATATAAATTCCATACTAATTCTTTTTTCCTCTTAGAGTAGGAATTGAACCTACTTTTTTTTGTACTAATTCCTTCGATCTGGAAATGCTTTTGAGAAGATACAGACTGAGAAAGTTATAGTTATGAGTAAGAATAGTATGAAAGAAGGTAAACAGTTCTAGGTAAGAGGTTTTCTCCTACATTTTAGTCTCAGTTTTTTACTTTTACAAGAGATAAAGACTTTCAAAGGCCGAAGCTAGGAGCCCCTTCTATGATTTAGGGCGGGTAAGTAAAAGTGTTCCTTAGGAGAGCTTAGTACTAATCTTGGCCTTTAAGTCTTGGATATTCCATTTGAGTAAGAGTCAATCTTAGCGGTATAAAAGGGTAAGTCAAGTAGAAATTATTGAGTGCGGGTTTTCCTCGATCAAACTATAAGTACAAGTTTTAGTAAGGAAGACTTTAGGATAAAAAGGGACACAAGCTTGAAAGCTTGCCTGAGGTTTGTAAGAAGGGAAGCTTTTCTAGGTTAATATTCCAACCTTAACTAATCTACAAATGCAAACTCAAGGAGCAGCTCTCTTAGTAATAGCAAAACTGTAGGGAAGTTCATTAACAAGCAGCTCTTTTCTAGGTCTGTAAAGTAGCTTCAGAGTATAAGGAGGGATTCTAGTAAGCCTAACAAGCAAGACATCTTAAGCTAATAAAACTTATTTGTCTAACTCCTTATTTACTAAACTCTAATTAAGAAACTTTTGACTTAAGCTACTAAGCAAGAATTCATTTAAGTAAGAGATACTGCTTTTGTGTTCCCCTGCTTCCAATTTCGGATTAAAGACAGGTGAGTCCTCAGTCCTTTTTTCCTTAGTCTTTATTGGAAAGTCTTATTAAGGACTTGCTCTTACGTTCCTTTGTTTCTAGGTTCCCAATTACGGGTAAAAGAAAGCTGTGAGAGAGTATAAAGAACGAAAGCTTTAGTAATGAGTTTCCAGTCCCTAATTTACAAGGAAACAAAGATCTTTATAGTAAGAAGGAAGGGCTAAGAGTACCAGTTAAGCATCTTTATAGGATTAAGAGTCAACTTGCCTTTATCTTATTTATAAGGAAGTTTACTTACTATAAGAAAGGGTTTTGGAGGTTCTAACAATTCAAGTAAGAACAGTTTCCTAACATGGACAAGGAACCCTTAATAATTAGTGGTGGGTTTTCCAGATAATAAAAGGGAGTGGCTTGTAGGTAGTCTCTTTCGGTTCGATTCCGATCACTTCCAGTTCTATCTTTCTATCTAAGAAGGATTAAGTGCTTATTTTTTCTTGTTTCTTCCTATTCCTAGTCTTGGGTTTTAACGGAAAAGAATCTATATCTAAAACAGTTCCTAGTATTTAATCAGGAAAGATTTATCTTGTTGTAAGTCATTAATTCTCTAATCCAAGTCTTCTCATTCTCCTATGTCCTGTTCGTATTGAACCATGTACATGTTGTTCCTTTTCTTGGTGCTTGGGCTAGTTGAATTACCAGTTCTTTTGTTGTCTTAGTTCTAAATTCCTTCCTTGTTCTGGTAGCTACTCTAAGAAAGAAGGTATAGGTATGAAGAGTATTACAAAGACTAACAAAACAATCCTGATACAGAGTCTAGCTTTTAAGAAAGGTTTGGGTATAGCTCCAAGGAGTAGGGCTCAAAAAAAGACTGGCACAGCTATTAAGAGAGAGGGTACAGATATGCAGGTTAAGAAGAAGTCTTATGGGATTAGGAACCTATGTCTTACTGTGTTACTGCACTCTCTGGTTAAAGATTTTTAAGGAATAAAGTGCAGCTAAAGTGACGAGTTTGTTTCAAGTAAAGAAGTCAATTTTTGTTTTATTCCCCATAGATTTTAAAGCTTAACAGATTCCTTAAATCAACTCGAAGTAACATTTTTCTCTTGTCTTCAGAATTTAAACATTTTAATTTTTGAATTAGGTATTTATTCACTAGACTAGATGTGTCTTAAAGGGCGAGGGTCTTCAAGACAAGCTTTTTGTTAGTAATTTGGCGGAGCTCGATAGACATAAGAGTTTTTTCTATAAGATTACCTTCATAAGTGTGAACAAGCCAAAAAAGTAGAAAGTGGTAGCCTTTTTACTATGGGCTGCCCCTAATATGGGTACTTTAGGTGTTTCCTATAAACTTCTTTTTAATTTTAACTAAGGTAGAATTCTTGTATCTTTGTGATGCGTTTACTAACGTGTATTAAAATCTTTTACTCTAATGGTAGATTGTTGTCTTAGTTTTATTGTGGCTTCCTACCATATATATAATCTGGCGGTTTACCTCTAAGTTTTTCTTTTCTATTATGCATCCTCACGTAAATGAAGTTTATACTAGTAAGGTCTATAGCAGACACAAAATAACATAGATCGAGGCCTTTCTTATATCAGTGTCTGTCTTTGCAAAAGAAACATTTAATTTTTAAATTAAATGAGATAGGATCCTAATAAGAGATTAAACGTTTGCCATTTTCCTTGCCTTGCTCTTTCACGCGTTTCTAGCTTAAACCCGTTACAGTTATATTTCCCCTCGGGTATCGTATTCATAACTGACTACTTTATAGAAAAGCGCTGGTTTCAGTTTTAGGATATCTCTAAGCAGTTCCTATGAAATAGATACTCAAAGGTTTACACAGTATTACTTTTTTACACTTTTCGGTGTACTCGTGTAGATTCTTGCAAGGTATATAATGGATAATTGTAAATAAGGATATTATATACCTTATTTTATTATATATAGCCTCGATAAAAGTGGGACTTGTTCGTAAGATACACTACACCTATGCACTAATACTTCCAATACAAAAGCAAGGGAGACCGCACAAAAAAATAAGTACAAACTAAGCATAGAGACAACAAAGAAATCCGCACTAGTAAATTCGCTCATGGTTTTGTATTTAGAGACCCTTTTTTACCCTGCTTATACCCTTAACACCATAGCTAACTACGTCTCTAACGGGAACACCTAGAGAGCCACATACCCCAATCTTACAAGCTTAGTGTTTCAAGTTAAGTTATAAAGTTTCATTTTTTATAGACAAAGGTTCAATTTAATCCTAGGATCTTTTTAGTGCCTAAATATGAGTTATAATTATGAAAAATAAAATATAGGAGGAAGATCCTTAGTAATTTCATGAAATGTAGAATCATATCCGAATGGGTATTAACTCTTTCTTTTTTGCTAAGAAGAAGCCTTTTTAATATTCTAAAATAACGAGTCCCTATTAGCTCCTATCTTACTTATTTAGAATATGTTTTAAAAAGGGACACTTAGTAAAACCAATAGAAATCAAGGATTAGACGTGCCTAACTAAGACATAATGTTAACTAACATAAAGAAATCTTCAAAGGAATTCTAGAGCTTAATAGAGCCCATCTTGAAAAAGCTCAGAAATATACTCATTATCAACAAGGAAGGACACTCTTTACTATTTGCATATTCCGTCAAAGGATTCAAACAAAAAAACCTAAACAAGTAAACAGGAATCTGTTGATTTTTAAAATATTTATAAATACTAAGATTTTAGTACGAGTATGACATTTTGGTGGCATGCTAACTCGAAATTAGTAAACATTTTACTAAAAGTATGATATAATAACTTAAGTTCAGTACTTTAAAAGGAAAGCTTACTCTAGCAACTTTGGGTACGCTGTTAATTACAACTTTTAATACTCCAAACGGGATCCCCAAGGTAATCCGGGTTTGCCTTATTTTTGTATAAAAAATTACTAGATATTCTGAAGGGAACTCTACCTTAATTTAAATCTGAGAAATTCTTTATTACTTTATTATATGACTTCGTTAGCTCATTAGACTACGTTATACGTTTCTTTTGCCTTAAGAGTTCGATAAATACCAGAATCAGCAATACCCTTTGAACAATGAACCCGGGCCTTTCTTTACGTCGACAGGAATTTAGGTAAATAAAAATTGTATTTTATCGGGAGCCGGCGCGTTACCTGTAACTCTATTTTAACTTTAAGCACTATACTAAGAATAATTCCTTGTTGTTCAGTCTAAAAAATCTTCCAAAAAAAGGGTTCTAATGAAATAGTTTATCATTAACTAAAAGATCGAGTTAGTGTATTCCGGTAACGTAAATGAATCTCAATTCATAGCATAGGTATGTATATCCATTACCTTCTCAAAAATCTTGATATTAGTAAAGCTAATAAAAACACCCTTGCTCAAATTCTTGATAGGTTCCTGGTCTTTCTTTTAACTAAGTGGGAAATTCCCAACTTCCATAAAGAATATATAGTATTCCATGATCCTATTATTCTAAAGATATATGTAGAATGAGTCCTGTATTAATCTTCGTGCTAGGAAAGATTCTAACCTTGTAGGGGAGTGCCGTGAGGCGCAGAGAAGTAAAGAAATAAAAGTGGGGAGGTGCAAAAGCCTCCGGATGCATAAGAGTTAAATTGCATGTTTTCCTTAATAAGTAAATTTAAATTCTACTATTAAGTATATTAACGGATACATCTTCAAACCTATCCTATACATCACTTAAGTTATTTGCTTCGCTTGTTCATAATGCGGGAAGTCCCATATTAAAAGAGGATCCGTATTTATATAAATTCCTTAGGTTCAAACAGAACACGTTACACACCCCTTTTGTTCTTCGAGAACTGGGGATTTAAGTATACTACTTCTGATTCTAGAATTGAAATTGTTTCTTTAATTTCATTATTGTCTTTTTCGTAATCATAGCATCCAGATAAGGATTAATACCTTCAATCAAATTAAGGTAGGTACAAGTTTTATTTTGCATTCAGAAAAGTTAATAAAGCTAGTTCGATTTTTAACTATATAAGTTTTATAACTAGTAATTTATTACCCATTACACCTAAGAGTAGTACTTAGGACAGCAGTCTTTCCTTTTTTAAACGATTTGACTGTGGATTTTCTTACAAAAAAGTAGTGAAGGAATTGCTTTTGCAACAAAAATAAAAGGAACTCATTGAAGCGCGCCCCATTATATTCGAAAGCTCCCTAAGTATAAAATTAAAAGGTAAAAAAAAAGACATAATAATACAAATGTTGTAGATTCGAATCCTGTAGAATTAAAAAAATTCTAATTCAGGTTATCTGCTAAAAAGATTCTGTTAAGAAGAATTTTAAATAAAACTTTTTTCAGAATCTACTGACAAGTAAATGGTACTCTCCGCACCGAAACCATCTGTTTATTCAAAAGTGCTTACTAACTAAAGACCTGGCATACTGGTTTAATGCTGTAATCCACTAAAGATAACCACTATAATAGGTTAAAAAGGACTCCTTGAGTGAATAACTCCGACCCTTAACTAAATTAAGCAGGGGTATAGGGTCCTTATTACTAAAAGGTTACTTTAACACCTCTATGCTATACCTTTTTGAAGGTAGAGCACGAGACTAGGTTTAAATTGAATTGCACTAAACAAACCTAGAGTGATTTTAACTCTACAAAAGCCGAAAGTCTTACAGTAATTAAGATTGGGAAGCCTAGGGTGTTTCTATTTAGTACTCTCTTCTTCTTACGGATACCTCAGAATTTTTCCAAGAGAAGGGGGGGGGACTCCAAGGCAAGGTGTATAGCATTACGTATATAAGATATCTAAGAAGAATAATTAAGTCTAAACTCGATCTCGGGCTCACCCTACGAGGATAAAACGGGGCCCTTACTGCAGTTATAAATCTATAGACAATGTTTATTTGGGTAAGATACCTAATGTATCAGGCTGCCTAAGTATCCTTTGAAAGACTGGAGTAACACCGATACTCTCACTTATACATTGTTGATATTGCTGCCTTTATATACATATGCTACTCGATTAGAGGAATTTTTTAATTTAGCTAGAGAATGTGGTTTTTATGATAAAATAGTTTACAGTAAAAATTGCAAATTATATAGGATCCATGAATTGGTTTGCTATGAGATAATGAGTTTATTATAGAGAGTCTATACTCGTAATATAGCTCCTTTTTGTAAGTCAGTTAGACTGTCTGAAAATTCCATTACCACTAAAGATTCGGTTACTCGTAGGTCTTATTAAGGGGACTTTAAATCCTTAACTACGTCTATATATTCTTAAATAAGTAATGCAGGTCTGAGCTCTGGAGAAACAAGGAATCCTGATAAAAAACACAACTCTGGACTTAACATTTGATTCAAAAATCTGATTAAAGTCGAATTGCTTTGCTCGATATATTAGATAGCTTTTTCCATACTGTAGTAAAGAGTCTAAAACGGGTGTAGTACCCATTACATTAGATAACAAGTATTGAGTGAGCTAGTAACGGGATTGCCAACAGGATTGTTTGATTTGCTAGATGGTTTAGTTACACTGAAAGCAAAATACTGGGTCAGTGCACGTTACAAGTGACCGACAAAGAAAGCTAAATCATTCAAAGAAGTAAAGTATACTTCGGTCATTCAGTGGAGAATGCATGCCTTATTACAAAGACCTGTAGGAAATAATCAGTTGAAAAGAGTTTCTATAGAAAGATCTTAAAGGCTTAAAATTTCTGTATTTATGCTGGGGAAGAGCCTCCTAAAAATTTTAGTTCAGTTCAGTATAAGGCGGCATTTCTGTGTGGTACCTTACCCATTTTGTAAAGCACAATGTAATTAGAAATCTGTCCAGTTTCCTTCTTGAGAACGTAGCAGGTTTTTTAACAAAGCGTAGGCTAGTAAATTTCGTAATCTGAGGATGCTGGTTCAATTTGTTAAGGTCGTTGCTCTCAGTGTCCACACACTTTCCCTTGTCTCTAGAACACAAATTATTGAAATCTAAATACCAACTAGATAGACTATTGTATTATAAAAATTTTATAGAGAGCTTTCAGGATAAGCTATAGAAATTATACTATTTAATACCCGGAATTGCTTATATCAATAAAGGACACTACCCATAACATTTTTATCTACTTCCTATGCTTTAGCCCTTATTTATTCGTTTCTGCAGGTAATTGATCTTCCTGATATTAACTAAATTAAGACACCATTTTCCAGAGGTCTAGTACTCACAAATAACGTTAATGAAATGCAGGTATTTTAGAATATGGGTTGGTTTCTATGTATAACTCTTTATAATGAATGACAACATGAACTTATTAAAAGTAGCTAAAAGTGCAGTAAGCGCGGACTTCCTATGGATTTAAGAAGACATGGAAACTAAACACACCCTTTAAAGAATATATTTAAAATACTAGTAAATTAAAAACTAATTTGAGATACTTGAGGGATCTTTTTTACACTTGATCGAGAGAAAATAGAAAGCAACAAAACAAACAAAGATGTTACTCTTCATCATGAGCCCTCACTTTCATCTTAATAAAGGACGACAGTACAAAAAGGAACTAAAGTAAACAGCCCTTTGCATACCCTTATTAACGCAACTATAAGTAAGATAAGAACCGCCCTTATCGTATTATATATTATTTCCCAATAAAGAGTAAAACAAAGCTCTTATTCGGCTTTCCTATATACTTCAGTATTTACATGTTCCAATCTAATTAATCACCAAGTGCTTTACGGGCAGTAACCTTTATGAAATTTGAGGAGTCCCCTATTCTATAGAACTTTATAAATTAAAGTATAGTACGTATTTTCTTTGTCCCTTCATACCAAAAAAAGGGGCTTTGGGTTATGCTAAGGAATTCTATTAGCTTTAGTTCTAACTAGAGAAGGCTAAGAAGGCAATAACATAATAACCGAGCTATAATATAGCAAGCCCTCTTTCTGTTACAGTAATAAAAGTCTTTATCGTAGCACACCCTACTTGTACTTTTCATAAAACAACGGAAGACCCAGACTTTAAGCTGACAAACTAGGTTGTGCGATTAGAACCTACGTCTTATAGTGTTACTGTACTCTGGTTTTAATAAGATGTTAAGGAGTAAATGAAGTAAAATTAGTTGTTGTAGGCCCGGGTGTTTCCAGTTTTCGAGTCTTATAAAGTAAGAGCTCTGTATACCAGGTCTCGGGCTTAGAAGTTGCTTGCGTTAGAGGGTTTTTCAAATAGGGATCCTTTTTTTGTTAGTAATACAAGATTTTTTAAGGCATTGCCTTTGAGTTTAAAGGGATAGTTCTTGAGCAGAAGGGCTTTTTTACAAGCAAGTCGGTTAGTTTCTCCGGAATCTGGGATTCCTTTAGTAATGAGTTTCCCGTAAAGAAGGTCTAGCTTCTAGGGAAGGTTTAGGTTATAAGAAGGTTTTAGCCCATAAGATACAGAGTAACATCTTAGCTACAAGTAGAGGCTGCAATAAGAGTATATTCCATAATGAAGAGTACAGTACTACTGCTAAGAGTAAGATCCAGAGTCTAGCTCTTAAGAAAGTTATATCTCCGAGGAAGTTTAGGAATATGAAAGCTACCAAGCTGCAGAGTAGGTTACAGAGTAAAGCCTGTAAAAGGAGTTGGGCTAGAAAGCCTTATGACTCAAAGAAAGGCATCCTTTTCATTTAGTAGATCCAAGCCCTTGGCCCATCTCAGGGTCACTAGGAGCTCTAGCAACTACAGTCGGAGGTGTTATGTATATGCACGCCTTTCAAAAACAAGGAACTTAACGGGATTCCTGGTGTTTATCTTTTAGAAGGACTTCAAAATAATAAGGATTCTTTGTTAAAGGTAATAGAATAAAATCTAAGAACTTTGTAGAGACAAATAAAGCTTCCCGTTAAAGAGCTGCGGATCTCATTTGCTAGTCGTAACCTCTCGGGCTTGCGAGAATACTAGAAAACACTAGGGGTATACCCCTTTCTTTAAAATGCCATTTTTTTTTTCTTGAGAAACTTAGGTAGTTAGCATTAAAAATTCCTTATTAGAAAAGCCTTTAATTATAAAAGCAACAAGCGGGCCTAAACTTACACATTAATGGTAATAAGTCCTTTAGTCAACAAGATTTTTCTTAATTTCATTTTTGCAAAGAGAGGTTCTGTCAATATAAAACAATATAAAAGGGGCATCATATATTTAAGAAAACAATTCCTAGAATGGGTTACAAAAAACTTTCAAATAGCATAAACTAAACAAAGGATTTCTCTAGCTCCGTAAGGAACTCCTTTTGTCTATACGGATTTTCCTCTTTGTACTTTACTTTATTAGTAGTAAAATCGCGGCTACTCCCTATTAAGTTAACTTTCCATCCCTAAGATTGTCGAGGTATTTGGGAATTGCCCTCGCTTTTGTAGTACATTTTGATTTATGTAGAAACCCATAAAAGTAGATTCAAAAAGCTTTTTTCCTCTATGTTTTCCACTAACAAAAAAGTATACTCTAGATCCCCCTAAAGAAGTTTTTTAGGTATTAAGCACTTTATAAACATTTTGAAAAGATCAGCTATAATTTAAGAGTTCTTAAGGGGTTACTTTTTTAGTGGGGATACTTTAAATCCTGTATTTCGCATATTTCTACTACAGACAAACCCTTGGAAATTAGATGTATCTAAATATTCCTATATCTTGAAAATGTTACCAACGCTTCGGCTATTTTATTTTAAATGAGGAAGCCCAACTGCGGGGATCCCTACAAAGGACTCATCTGGTCTCTCTATCAGGTTTGGCAAAATATCCCTTACTTAACTATACCAATACTGTATTTGTTCCCAAGCTAGTGCTTCTTAGTTTCCTACAGTACAGAGGATATCCTATGTTACTATTATTATTTGGTTCAAATTACTACAGCAGGGTCATATATTACACACCTCTATATAGAGAAGCTAGCTTTTTCAACTAGTGTTGAACGAAAGAGCGGTTACCCATAAAATGTAACCTTAACTTTTTAATGTTTATATTATCCCTATATTCATGTTTTACTATGTTTGTATCTATAATTTAGTATAAGTAGTCAAATACTTAGTGTTGCGCCGCTTCCTTGTATAGAATCCTGATAGAGCGGCGCGTTCCAACAGGGTGGGAATGAAGTGAGTAGAACATGGACTAATTTCTATGAAAGAATTTAATGAGTCCATGTCCGATATAAATTGCAAGAAAGCGCTCTTTTACACGTTCAGTTTTCCTTTATTTTTATTTGCCGAGTAAAATATGTGTAGGTGCAGGTAGGTTTTTGGGGTGAAAGTATGAAATGGTCCGGAAAAATAGTAAAAAGCTCAAAATAAACTAAAAAACCTATCTTTAATGAATTTAGTATTTAGTATCAGATAAAGAAAAAACCTAGTCAATTGAGGAATAATCCTAAATATTATACAACACAATTTTTAGATAGGGCATACAAGCATCCGCGAGCGAGAAAAGCTATGCTCAGATAAGCCCTCATTTATAAGTGGTTACAAACTTAAAATTTTAGCAAATGGAATTTAGGATTAAAAAAAGAGTCAGTTATGAGTCAATTGTATTTATAACGAATACCGAAGGTTCAAATCGAGCCTAAATGCTTAGGAACACTGAATATAAAGTTTTGCTCTTTAAGTAAGAGCCCCTTAGGTTTTATGGTAGCGGCACAAATGATATATTCTAAAAGATACTAAACGTATAAATAAAGTTTATTGTTTACACGAATTCTTTCTTTATCTTAATAAAGATTTCTCATTAGTATCCCCGCACAGAACACAATTGTAGCTTGTTTTGATTGATCTTCTTGTTTTTTTACTACTAGGTTTTCTGTGCTATGGAAATTGCTTAGAAAAAACTTTATTTATAGTAAATACTTATTAAATAAAAATTTCTTATCCTTTTACTTTTTTACTTATAGAATTGTAATTTTTAGTCTTGTTCTTCAAATTCTGAGTAGATGTCACTACTCCTCTGGATTATGCAAAATAAATGAACCATCACTCTAAAGTCGTAAGCTTTTTATTGATATAAGAAGGGGGCGCAGTTCCTATTTAGCAAGAATGACTATCCATAAAAAACTAGTTTTGCTTATTTAAAAGTATTTGCTACATTATAGGGGTAACTCTTTTAAATAAATTAACAGTATACCAACACTAGAAAACAGCTCAGAAGGCCAAAGCCCCAGATTTAAAGAGCATGTATATTATAACTACAAAAGAAAGTAATACCGAGATTGACCGGTTTAAAGTAAATTTAGTAGAAAGGTCTGCTTGTCGTAAATGCGTCTGGATCTATTCTAATTATAGAAAGTAGAATAAAAAAAAGATTTACATTTTTACAAGAATCTAGTAACTCAAAAGTCCCCTAAATAAATCCCAGTTATCACAGGAGGTTCCAGTAGCATTTTTATTTAAACAAGTATTTAAGTACTTAGACTGCATATCTATAGGGTTTAAATGGATAGAGGTTTTTACTTACTGGATCCTGGCGTAGGTGCCGTCATCTGCTGCTTGGTAAAGTGGGGCTTTTTAGGAATCAGGTACGTAAATTAAGGAATATCCTCTAGTTTTTCTATAGATTCTTTAAATAATTAGAATGGTTTAGGTACCCCTTTCTTTAATTTGCTTCCAATGGTTCCCCCTTTTATGAATGTACTTTAATAAGATGTTTATTAATTCTTCAAAGATTGCCATATCCCGGAAGATTTATAATAAATACAATAAGAGTTTTTCTTTCAGTCTCATTTTTAACCCTTAAATTGTCATTGTGAAGGCCACGATAGCTTTGGTTTTCTTACCCAGGGTAGAACAAGATACAAGTTCCTGTTGTAAAAGGGGTTAAAAAAGTATACAAGATAGACTTATATTAGTATTCCCAGTAAAAGCTCTTTATTAATTCCTTGTAAGTTCCGATAAAAATCCTTAACTTTGTGTCAAACAGGGGGTTTCCTAGTATACATTGTGTTTAGTATTATATAGGATTTTTCTTCAGTCCTTTTTCTGGATTGGGTTCTTTGAATTCAAGGTTTTTAGATAGTCTTTCAATTATGAATTTTATATACAATTATTTGAGTTAAGAATAAAACTACTGTAATTTTAAAGTGGATTCCCCCTTCCTTTAGTCAGGAGTTGGTAAAAGACAGAAAGAACGAAGCAACTACGGAAGAACTACCTTCGGTAATCCAGCATTTACCCTTTCAATTTTATACTAAAAGTTGCAGCCTTACTAACCTAGGGAAGATGGCTAATCTGTTAATCAGGAGGTATTACTCAGTTTCCTTAGGCTTTCTTAGTCTTTATTCCTAAGCGCTAAACGGGGTAGCGGATTCCTTAGAGCAAAAACGTTGTTACTTTCTAGAGTGCCTTTTATCGAGAGTTTGGCTACCTCTTAAAGTGTTTCATCTGACTTGTTTTTATGTTCGATTTCCTATAAAGTATAGGATAAAACAAATTGACAAAGGAAAGCATCAACTACCGGATAAGTAAGGGTATTCCCAAGCTACAGGAACAGGGTATTATAGCTCCTAAGAAACAAGGTGTGTATAAGAGAGGTGTAGCTGTTAAGAAGATAGTGGTACAGAGTCTATTTAAAAGGGAAGGTCTGGCTCATAAGAAGATGGGCATGCATAAGAAAACCAAAGCTAAAGTTAGAGAGCAAGAGTATTATAGAGAATTCCATAGTTTTTTTTTAACAAGATAAAAGGATTAAGGTTCGTTTTCAAGCAAGAGAGGGGAGTCCGAGTTATATAAAGAGTTCCTTTGTTTAAGGATTTAGAGTACTATATCTATAAGTAGCAAGGTAGAGATACCACTACCGCAGTGGGTATATTTCTTGACCGATAATAGTTATTAGTTTTAGCTATAGAATTGAGATTTCTTAGTTTGGTTTATCTTACTTAAGTGTAGTATGCGACGGGAACTTTATTGTAGCTCTGTTAAGGCTGGCTTTTTCATGTAGAATGGAAACGCCGTTAAATAGTAACTAAAATCTTGAGAATAAAGTAAATGCTATAGTAAATCAGGTCTTTATGATTATGCCAGGGGAGTTCCTTTATAAGATAAGCTAGGAATTATCCTCTTTTCTTGAGTTAAGAGGCTAGTTTCTCTAGACAGGATTTTTCTAAGTAAGTCTACTAAATAACTAAATATAGGAAATGGAAATCAATATAGCTACTTTAGAGGCTCTAATAATAAAAGTTTCAACTAAAGGTTTAGGTTTTACAAGTTAACATCAAGAGTAGTAGGATACAGATAGAGAATATATAAAAGCTCTGAATCTGAATAAGATTGCTATGATGAATGATATAGGTATGATACAGAATAAGAAATAAGGTATGCAGAAGAGTATAAAAGGAAGTCCGGAGTTTAGTAATAGTCACATTAAAAAATAACTGGACTAGAACAAACCTGCGTGGCATTGGAAAGCTCATAGGATAAGTATTCTATCTGATAAATTAGTTAATTTACAGAGATACCTACGAAGAATTAAAATGTAACAACTACACGGAATACTCAGTAAAGGGATTGGGTCTCAGATATACTAACAAATACCTTTATAATAGTAGGCATGCGCAGAGTTATGATACTTCTTCAACAATTACTTAACTTAAGAAATATTAAATAACATATATTAGGCGTGTTCCCTATTTTAGGGGTTATTTATATCTAGAGCTATCAAATTGTCTATTCTTGCTTATAGTAATTAAGAGAGATATTACAAGCTTGTCAACTCACGACTTTAAGGATCAGTACAAGATAGTTTTTGGATTCCTCGTAGGTAAAGGGGATATTATCCGAGTCGAAAACTCTTATGTTATGCCTTATTACATCCTCGGGTTAGCTTATTTCAAAAGAATGTGATTTATTTCGTACAGGTTCTCTATAATGATATATTAATTAGCTTTATATATTATAGGGCTCTACTTTAGAAGGAGATACTCAGTCATGTCATATAAGCAACATAACCTAAGATTATAGTTTACGAGTAAGCTTAAGTAATTCTCCCAACTAGCAGCAGTTAATAAACAAGAAAAGAATAGCCTCATAATTTTCGATACTAGATTTCCGTGTTCTCAAAAGGATTCCTTGAGTGGATTTACTAAGGACGGGTTTCAAGCAAGGAAATCTCTATAATCAGGATACTCGAAAATCTGAGATATAAGCGGAAATTTATGTCATAAACCAAGGCATACTACACTATTATATTTAAAAAATTTAAAATTAATAATTAAGGATCCCTTTTTAGTCGAAAGATACAGATGGATTTCTTATATTAAGTAAAGCCCTCATGAGTTATCGTATAAAGACTAAAGATTTACAATGAATCCAGTTTATAATTAAAACCTATACCCTTGGATAGCTTTTAGGTAAACGAGTAGATAAAGTTCTTTATTAGACTCTAATTTTATAGCCTTTGGTTACTTCAAAAAATTCTTATCATAACATAATTAGTGAATGAGGAAAATAAAGTAGAGTATGGCTAGAATTCTTACCACGAGCCGTTGTCGTACAACGTTATATGTGTATATGCCTCTCAATCGGGTTTTCTCTTTGCAGAGATAACTGATCTTTAAATTTCGAACCTACGACTTAAGCTTTTAAAGCTTTTTGTTATAACCAAGCTGACCCGATGAACTATCCTCAAGCTAATCTGCCTATCAACTTAATTAATTAGCTTTAATGGTAATACTACAGCAAAAATAAAAAAGGGGGGTCCGCTACTTGGTTACTTTATAATTATCTCGGGATTTTGCCAACATATGACTCGCTAAAAAAGAAGGATATTATCCTATTAACGAACTAGCAATAAATATTTCGCAAATGTCCGTAGAGTCCTTTTTTCTTGAAGCGGAGAATCTCCTAGTAATTTACCTCGCTATAACTACAAGTCGGTTCCATAGGATATTCTTAATTGAGCTATTATATTCTATGATATTTGAAATCGAGTCGAGGTCTTTATTTGGAAGTATTAAAAGCGCACGGTTACTTACAAATGAGTCAGGTTTTTTGGTTTATAACATGAATAGGATACAAATGAAACATATAGCACTAAGTACTTGATCAAGCTCTTTTTTTACTTTTAAACAAGATTGTAAGTCGAGGATTCTTGTAGCATCTTCATTTATAGAATAATATCTCTTTAACATATATAAATATATGGTGATGCTCTAGCCTATATTGTACTTTAGAACATGATATCTCAACAAAATATATTTAAAATCCACTGTATAACTATGCAGTACTCAGTATACTACTTAAGATATTTCATAAAAACCCATTTTTAACTTGTAAGAAGAACTCCCTGGGATTTTATAGGGGCCATAAAGACCCTAAAGTAAAGAGTAAGCTTAGTATAACACGGAGTAACCCCAGCTAAGCTATTTTACTTACTAAAGGATAGGTTCTTATGTTTCAAACAGTGAGTAAAATACTTTTGTATAATTTTACGACTAGCTTTTATAGAGCAAAACTTCGGCACAGCAGTATTAGATTTTGACTAAAGGATATCCTTGCTTCAAGGGAAGAGAGAAACTTAGATGCCTCCAGTCCAGCAACCGTGTAGTACTATTTCATAGTGCAGCCCCTACCCCAGCCTAGTATTTTATTTGCTGCGATATCCTTGTATTACCGAAATTAAAAAGAGGGAGCTTCAGAGTTCTATGCTTTTTCTAACTTAATAGATTTTATTCTAAAGGAACCTAAAATAGTGAGTCTCCAGACAGTAAACTTATGCATTTAGGGTCCACTGTCAAAAGAATTCTATTAAAAACAACGGTATATTAGCTAGCGGTTTCAAACTCAATATTGAGAAGTAGTTTTACTAACATTCTATAAACTTAGGGTTTTCTACGGTACTATTATTAAACGAATACAATTCAAACAAATATAGAGTAAAATCTTTTAATAGAGCATATACTATATGATTGAATTCCTTTAGTATAAGGAAAATAGCTACACTTCAAAATAAAAGATGTTACACTTAACTCCTTATTTAATTTAGACTTTGACATTTATATGAGTCTCTTGATTAAGGTAAGTATTATAAATGCAAAGCTTCTAATTTGTGTTCTTAGCATAAGATTGCGAAAACTTCTCCATATAACGAAGGGTTCGTAGAGTTCCTAATAATATGAGAGGAATCCCCTTTAGACCTTGGTTTGTACTTTACTTTAGCTCTCTTAAGTGCCTTCTTGTATTTAATTATTCTACTTGTCTGTGTGGGTCTAGTAAAGGGGAATGGAGTGCCCTGTTACCCTTGTATATACGAGCTTTAATTGCAATTATTTTTAAGAAAAATCTTCTGTAATACAAGAAACTTCTTACCAAAAAGGGATACTCTACTCCTTAACTTTGGATACACCTTTTATCATAGAGAAACAGGTCTGTTAATAAGTATTAAATTTTTGTATTTATATCTGAACAAATCTTTTAAAACATATTCTATTTTTTTGTCTTCCAGTAATTAACATTAGGACTATAGACTTCCCTAAACCTAGATAAGCTTCGGTAACCTTAGTAAAGCGGGTCAGATTTGTATTCATTTTTCTTAATTCCTTGGGACCCTACGCTATAGGTAGTTACTGAGGAGTAATGCCTCACTTTTTTTGCGAAACTCTGATAATTTGGGATCTTCTTTTCTTTTTCTGAAAATTCTTTCTCTAATTAAAAGGCTTTCATTACTATATTCTTAAAACCCAATGTTATATCCGCTAGCTTGTCGAGTACTAGTAAAATAGAAGACTCATTATCTTATATAAAAAAAGTCTTAGAAGTTAGCTTTATTCCTGCGGGCTGTAATCCTTACAAAAAGATTTTTGAGGTGAGATACGAGTTTAACAGTAACGGGTGGGCTTAGTGGTAGTGAGAACCCTTCAGTGAGGTTTTTAATAGTTTTACTTAGTTACAGAATATTTACTAATATATATATATATATATTTTTTGGAGAATTCAAATTTATATAGTCCAGTAGTAAGGTTATTCAAAAGATCTCTGTAACTTAATGTTAATTTTGTTACTGAGGAAATAGGCGTTACGAGACCCCGGTTTATACGCTAAAATGGGATACAGAGCTTGTTTATAAACTGAAAGCAACAAGTATTCACTTATAATAATCAAGAAACGAGTCTTAGATCAAATTGGATGCATGCTAGACAAGAGGGAGACTGCCAGTTGAGGAGTGGTTTAGTAAAGGAGCTTTTTTGGTAGAGCAAGAGACCAACCTCGGGTCATCGGTTCAAAATCAATTGACTATAAAAGTTTAATTATAAAGTCTAATGAAATATAACAAATTTAGTTAACAAATCCGGATTACCTAAATAAGCTAGTTTTACAGCTCGCCAAAGAAAGTAGTATGACCCCTATACAGCAAGGACTCGATAGGCTCTAAGATATGTGGCTAATTTCGGATATCGTATGCTTTCTAACTTAGTGATGACTACAGGAACTCAGAGAAATTATCTCCAAAAGTCGGGAAACTCCCCCTTATAACCCAAAAACCCCAAGGTCTCGCTGTGTTATTATCTTAGTATAAATTTTCAAAGATAAAAAGATAGACAGGTTCGTCAACAAGTAGAGTTCCGCTAAACTTCTATCTAAACACTTAGCTTATTTCCCCTCTCCCTATATTCAACTATTAGTTTTCCTATTTTGATTGCAAAGAAAGTTACTAGGTGATTCTCCATTTATGTGTTTCATAAGTTTCGGTTAACCCCACAGTGAATACAGGATAGAGGGATCTCTAAAGAGTATATAAAGATATATTTACCTCTATAAGCGGCTAGTAAGGGGGTTCCCTAAAAGTTGTGGAGTTGCGAAAGGTTTTTATATTAAGATAAATCGTGTTCTATCTATACGATTCACTGCATACCCTATAAGTCGAGATTTTAAAAATGCGGGATTCCTGATAGAGTTTATTTTAGGAATAGCTAAAGTTTTTTTACAACTTAACAAAGCAGGGGCTCTTGGATAAGCCAGAGATATGTGGCACCACTTTTAAAGGTTTAGTCTTATTTTATGCCTATTATTTTGCACTGCTCTATTTATAAAGTAGTTAAAAGGAAATAGCATCTATAAGATTAATAGAAACATAGCCCGTTAACCGGGGTTCGATTAAGGAAAGAAGTTCCTACTCTTCTTCGGTTATACTCTTACTCGTTTGTGGACCCTTGAACAGCATAATAGAAAATTCAAGAGAACAGCTCTAAGGAAACCCTATGAGTAAGAGAGTGCGAGCTCCCTCTTTTCAGTATTTACTACGAACAATCTCTTTGCTTTGAATGAGAGCAGCTTTCTTAACCTTATCAAACTGCGCCCTCCTCTTACGAACCTTCAGAGCTATAACTAACCAAGGTCACTTACGAAAGACAATTCCTAAACTTGTAAGTCAATTAGGATGAGAGTTGTGAAGATAGTTTAGAATTGCAAGTAACGAGAATTAAGATAAGTGCTAAATGAAATGGAAGGGGCTTGCTGTACTTAGAATGGGAAACAAGGAGAAAGAAAAACACTGGCTAAGACATTGAATTAGAACAGATTGCCAGCAATGACTCGACTTGAACCTTTGCACGCGGATTCCACTCACCAGTGCTTTACCACTTCAAAAGACTCCATAAAACATAACTACTCGCTTTCTACTTTCTAGGTTGGAAAGCATACAAGACGCCCTAAATACTACTTATTCTATATACGTAATTTGGGCATTAATAAGCGATCCTTTGAACTAGCTATCCCTAACTAAAACCTGTTGACTTGCTCCTACCCTTACTCATACTTGTTTCTTCTTCATCATAACTTTCTTAAAAATCCCTAGACCTTGTTTTAGAGCGATACCTCTTGCACCTTATTTGTGTAGCTAAACCCTTAACTATAACAACTGGAATCTCTATCTTCTGCAACTGAATCCCCTTTTAAATAATTTACTTGTTACTTTATCCCTAGAGCTCTCTACTGGCTTTACTTTAATATACACAAATAAATCCCTTTGGCTTCACTTTCCTGTGACTGACTTACTCTAAAGCTAGATCATCTGGAACTGAAGAAAACTACCCAAACCTCTCTTATTAACCCGCGTACCTTTCTAAATAGCTATACCTGCATTCCTCTTAAGCTATCATACCCACCAACTCCTTATTCTTCATCATATTCCCAACCTTCTTTACAGCTGTACTTAATCTTAGCTATACCCGCTTTATTAGCTAGACCTTTCTTAGTCTTCTGGCAGCTGAATCCCTTCTAAGCTAAAGCCTTCCTCTTCAGTGTCCTCCTAAAGAGCTCTTAATAACTAGACTCTCTACTTAACTTATAGCACACACCAGCTGCTTACTCATACCTGTTTTCTTATCCTGTATCATACCTTGTCTCTTACTCTTAACCTTCATACCTTTCATACCCATCTGAATCTTGTTTATTCTTCTTAATTCCTAGAGGCAAATAACTTAGACCTTTTGTAAATTCTATACTCTCAGGCTTGCCTTTAGCAGTACTCTTTATTAAGACTCCCTGCCTATTCTTAGAGGACTTAGCCCGGCTTTCTTCTTAGCTCGTCTTATACTTTAACTACCCCGGAATTGGAAACTCTGTACTCAAATCTAGGATAACCTCCAAATAAACGCCTTATCAGGACCCCCTTTGTCTTACTAATTAAAAAGAGTTCAGAACCCTTGACTTTTCCCAACTCTTCCTTATAGCTACTTTAACACTTCAAATTCTGTAATAAACTAAACTATAAAGGCAATTTATACAACTAGCCCAAGCACCAAGAAAAGGAACAACATGGACAGGGTTCAAGACCGGTTGATAGAAAAGAGGAGTACTTGACTTAAGAATGAATGACTTACAAGATAAATCTATTCCTAATCCTGTCTCTTTTCGTATTGTCTTTTCCTAATCGTTTTCCTTTAACTGATTCTTTTCCTTGACTCTTGGTGTTGGGTGTTAGATCTTTCTGTTTAGGAGTGAGTTCCTTTAATCCCCCAAGTGAGTGTCCTACTACTTTTTGTTTGAAAATCTTTTACTATTTACTAATTGTTAGAGTTTACTATACTTTCCCCTGCTGTATTACCCACATTACTAACTTCAGGAATAAAGAATTAACGCTTTGTAAAGTACCTTGCGATTGTCTTACTTAATAGAGGATAATACCTCTTGTACTCTTTACTGACATTAGAGGGTACTTAATTGTATAGGAGATGCTTACTCTTACCGACCGGAACGTAGAGAAGGAGGTTATTGTATTAGTCTTCTTTCTACTCTTTGTATTCCCGTCCCTGTCCTTACCGCAGCTAATCTAGTTATCCTCTAATTGTTCTTGTAAGCTAAGGGAGCTAAGGAAATAAAGTATACGTATTAGATAGTTATTCAGTTACTTATGTATGTAGATTCTTAATAAATAGTAATAGAGAATAGTTCTAATTGGAATATATAGTATAGGAGGAGTGAAACCTAGTAAGTCATTTATACTTTATTCCTCCTGACTGCAGCATAGCGGAGGAAAGGTAATGGAAGTGTCTTCTAGATAGTACATACATACCTATAGACACGCAATATCTATTGACTTCTTGACTTAATGCCTTAACCAGTTTGTTACTCTGTTTTACACTAAGGATAAAAGCACTAGAAAAGACTAACCAACAGGCTATAGGCTATAAAAAAGCACTGAAATTAGATTGACGCGGAATTCTAATAAAAGGTTAGAAAAATGGGTAGCGTCTAGAAAACAATTAATTGTTACACGAAGAATTGATAGCTCATTATTCAAATTCTGGGTAATTGGTCATTTTGGATAAGGGTTTTTATAACAAGGAGTAAACGCCGGAATAGGATACTCAGTGAGTACGTTATCAATTCCAGTTTATTTTATCCCCGAACCCAGGGCTTACAAACGAGTAAACTCTTAAAATAATTCATTATTAAAAGGAGCCTCAAAATTACTTATATATTCTGCGAAAATCCGTGTCTTCCCCCTAATTACAAATTATGTAATTTATTCTCCATACATTGCAGTTCTCAGCCAAGGTCTAGATAATTTCAAACTCCTGGTATTAAAGAATCACAAAAAGGAACCCTTATTAATTAACCTTCAGCAGCTAGCTCCAAGTAGGTTTGATGTATTATTGGATCCTTTTGCGAACCCATTAGCGGTACGGGTACCCCTGTCTATATATTTTTTGATTTACATCCAAGTGAGTAGTATATAATAAAGTACTTCACAGTCATATGTGGAAAATATCTAAACTTAACTTACGAGTATAGCCAGCATAGAATACCTGTATCCCCCATTTCAGCTTTTTAAAGTTTCCTTACACTCAAACTACGATTTCGGGGTCAAGATGCATATATTTTTCTACCACATCCCAGAATTCATAACTATTTATGAATTAATTAAGGAAAGGTTAAAAACGTGTAGGTACTAAAAAGAGCCCCTCTAGAGAGCCCTATAACAGCAGTTTTAAATTTTCAAATAAATTCTATATATAGAGCTTATTATCAAAGGGTTTCCTTTTACATTCCCGGGCCCCCAGAGTCTTTGTTTGCTTCGCTATAGCTGTGGATTAGGGTCTTTTTATTTTTCAGCTGTATTTTGAAAAATCAAGTTAATTATCTGCTCTATTATCCCCCAACTAGTAATTAAGAGAAGGGCGGTTGTCGCACGAACAGTAAACATAAAAAAATAGAAAAGAACCGCAAAGTAAAGCTGTAATGCATGCTGTCTCTGAAAAGCTAATGGGACAGTCTTAAAAAAGCATAAACTTAGAGGCCATAACAGGACATATCATAGATTACTACTGGAGTAAAAGGGCTCGAACCTTTGCATGCCGATTCTCTGAATCAGTGCTTTACCACTTGGCTATACTCCATTATAGTACACTTTACTACCTTAGAGGGTATACAAGAAGATATGCATATCTATCTATTTAAGTTAATTCATACCTTAAAAGTTTTATCAGTACTTAATATACTATTAAAAAAGGACTTAGTATAGAATTATACTTAATACCAAAGTCCATTTCTCGTACGTCTAGTGCTCTTTTTTTATACCATTAAGTACAAAAAGCAAAGAAAGAATGTATATGCCAGACTCTTAAATAGATAAACAACAAAAAGACAGAATAGCTTACTGCTTAATTAAGCTTTCGGAGCACCCCATTAACAGTACAAAGGAAACTCCGGGAAAGGGGCTTGAAATTTTCTCTTAAACTAGATTCATATATAAGGATCAGTAGCAATAAAAGTGGGCAAACTGGTGTGCAAATTAAGATAGTGCTACCGTGTAATCTAATGGAAATCAAATATCACATTGCCTAAGTAGATTCGAGATAGAGTATCCAAAAAAACTTTCATTATGTAGTAGATTATCCTTAAGGGTTGGGGTGTGGACCTGGACTTATGTCCTTTACCAATACTAAAGCTCCTACCTTATGATGGAGATAGTTAGCCAAAGATTACGCTTTTAAAACACCTGTAATGCGCCCTAAAACACGCTTTAGACTAATTCTTTTATCTCACAACTCAGGGACTTTTTACAACGGTTCACCCCGTAGAAATTATAGCTTAAGAAATCCCAGGTTCTTCTATTGCTTTTTATAGGGATTAGACGTGAGGGCATCCCTTGGATTTTGTCACAGATTCGAAATCTAGTCGATGTGCAAAAAAGGAAATGGCAAAGCAGTGTAAAAACAGACAAACTGACATTGGTTCAAGTGCTCTTACTAACCTTACCTTTAACTGATAATTTATAGAAGTACTAATACAATTAGTAAAACCGATATTCTTCTGCTCAATCTCGTGTATGTTGTAAAGCTTTACCGTGTTTCCATTTCCCAAACTTTTTGGTAAAACTAATTCTGCTAGTGCTTTCGCGTTTGTTATCGAAAATTCCTGTTAATATTATCCCCTCGTAAATTAGAAGGGTAGTTTTTAAAGTTCTGTTATTATATATAATATATTTATAGTTGACACTTCGGACCAGTTCCAGATTTTGGGAAGAATCTTATTAAATAAAACACATATATAGATTTCCTTTTAAGAGGGACAAGGCTAAACTTTCTAGTAATAATATCGAGAGTAATTGGGGTTAAATATGAATAATAATGTGTTCGGCTTCCATTTGAAAGTAAGAAGGAACTAAAGGATTTAAATCTAACTCCAGGTTGGGTTTTTCTCTACTAAATGAATTTGTAGAGGAGGTCTAGCTTCTTTCAGTATAAGAGATTTTCTTTCAATAAATTAGGCAAGGGGTATAGTATATATCATGACTTATTCTAAAGAGTAATTTTTTCTCTCAAAAAAGCATCTTTTAGTGAGCCGCCCTCGCCTAAATTAGAAATTTAATTGTTACCAAAATGCAGTCGAACCCAAACACAAGTCTTATAATAGGATATAGGCCTGGTTTCCTGTACGTGTATAAAGGGCAATAATGCTTCGGGAAGATTCCTTTTTAAATAAATCTAGTAGAAAAATTTGTTTTTAAATTATATATTATTACTAAATTTCTTCTTGTTATAAATATGGTAACCCTTTATTATACTTACTAACCCGTATATTATCTACATCAGAATAGCTTTGATAGACAGCATCTATAAGCTTTAAAACATCCTGTGGTTTCTTGCTTTCCGCCGTTCAATTAGTAAAAGTTTTCGATTGAGATGAAAAACAGGGGGTCAAGTCGTCCTAGATTAATAAAAGTATCCTTAGGTTATTAATTAAAAGATAAAGAGTTTCTTCAAATTGAAATTGGGATTCTATTAAACAAACTTTACTCACAAAACCGGACCTGAAAAGGGGGGCCCGTATCCACTAAGAGATGTGCGAAATTTATCCGTTTATATAAGTTCTGTAGCTACATGAGTGCTTTCATATTCTTTGCCGTTTTGACTCCTTAAAGCAAAGGAGTTTCCCTTCCTAGACTCTACAGCAATTACAATTAGAGTTCGGATATCCTTGTGAATTCTCTTTTACGAGAGCTAATAAAGACTAATTCGCGAAAATACTATAGTAAAAATTCACATCTTGCTTGTACTGATGTAATAAAATATTTAACCTTAAGGAAACCCCTTACATTTAATGTAGCAGACACAAAAGTGATGCCTTAGGAACTTTTACATGATTGGTAATACGATATTGCATATGCAGCGTTAGTATTGCTATGCGTCTTAAGGAAGTAAAATTCATTAAAAAAGAAGTAGCGATTATCCAATAATTCATACATTTAGAGAAATCCTATTTCCATTCAGCACACTTTCATCATGTGATACATTTCAGGATTCACTTGTCTCATAGCATAAAATTTACGTAGAACCCTTTATAAGTAACATTACAGAGGCTATCATCTTACGGTTTCCCTTTTAATCCATTCGATCTAAAAAGCATTCACACCCCTCAGATAGAGACATCTTTTAATATTACAAAGTAATCATGTGTATGTTTACCCCTTTAATTTAAAGTAAAAGAAAAACTTTACTTAAAGCAGGTATTTAAATAAGCTCTATTATGGATATTAACGGTAATAGGTGTATAGTTTTTGGTTATAGACTACAGGTATCTCACTTAAAGAAGTTACTCCTTTCATGTAGGGTAGGGAGGAGTCTTATCATTAAAACATCTTAATTTAGCAATCGCTATGGAATGGATTAACTATTCAAAATAAGTAATACTACTTAACTTAAGCTTTTTAATTTAAGTTTTATTACATAGGGATCCTTATAATACTCTTGAGAAATCTATTTTTTCTCCTCAGGCTCCCAGGGATTTCAAGACATAAAAATTTACTTTATACCTAACTATTACTAGAGCGAGCCCTCTATCATTGGTATAGAGCACTCTCTACGTTTGTCTCAGTTGTCTATTTAGGTCTAAGCTCTAAAACTAGAAAATTCTGTATTGAGAACTAAAATGTAACACTGAGAGTATAGCATTAGCTTCGATTATCTTTTCCCAATCAAGTAAAACTAGAGTTACCTAAGCTGTTGAACTCTATTCATATCATAGAATCGCTGTTAATTTGTAAAGATCCAATTAAACACTATATGCCCCAGTAATAAACTGTTAGTCTTCCAATTTTTGGGGGATATAAAGTGCTTTAGCTATAAACAACGTAAGCTTATCTATCTCAGGCCATAAGTAGAGACTAAGAATTTCGTGCTGTTTACTTCGACTGAAAAATCATTATATTAAAACTTAACATGTAAATATGATCAAAAATATCCGAAGTGAATGGGTAAAAAGCTTAAACTAAAGTTCGCTACGTAACACTAGGAGTTATCCTATGAAATTTCCATTGCAATTAGGCTTCTATGCCCCCACGCTAAAAGGCAGAATTACAGGGATATAAAAAGCACCCACGCATATCCTCACTTTACCCAGCTTTATTTAAAAGGGTATTCGTAAGTTTAAGGAAATATGATTATATTAAGACTCTCAGTTGAGGTCCTACGAAAGGGGTTTGAGATTTCCTGTGTTTTTTTATGTTTTTTATTATGCTGATTATCCTATTTTGGTTACGTACGCTTTTAGTATTTTGATTCTGGGTATAATATTGTAAAATCTCCTTTGCGTACCCGTGCAAAAACCTGAACTATCTATCAACTCCAAAAACTGAGTTACACGAATTAAATCAACTTTATAATAGAAAGATTCCCTATATTTTTACGTTGACTCTACTACACCTTATAAATCAATATAGAATTATACGTGTTTGTTTGAAAAGCCTCCATTTATGCAAGTCTCTTTGTCAGTGCTTTCATATATATTGCTAATTCTAAATATAGGCTTTACGTCTGCGCCTTTTTAATAAATGTCAAGATCCATAATTAAACTAATAAATAAAGGGCCCACTCAATAAATATTTCCAGCGCTCTTGAACTTTACTAACTTTATTTACAAAAAGGCAAACCCTGTGCTTAAGAACTTTTTTGGGTTTGTTAGCTAGTAAGGACCCTAAGGTATGTCTATAGGGATTCTGGTTCCTTTTCTAGAAAAAATAGAAATATTTATAAGTTACGGGTATATAGCAATCGTTAAATATAACTAATGGTTCGAGATAGATTTATAGTATTTGAAAGAACTCTTATACTTAAAAAGGTTATCATTTTTTTCCTTAGCGGGGTAGATCAAAAGAATAAAACTGCGGCACAGAAAAAACCCATAAAGGGAATCCCTTTAATACGCATCGCAAGTATATATATAGTAGATTTTGTTATTAGTTTTTTAATATAAATATCTAAAAGGTACTATAAGTAAACTAAAATTAAAGGAGTTACCACTTAGAGATAAGCCCCTAGCACAAATACTATAATTCAAAAAACTGACTGGACAAACCTAATGGGATAGATGCAAAAAGACTCAACCGGTTAGATCCCATATAAATAGAAGGGTACTCCCGTAAGTGTTCTGATACCCTATTAAATATCTGAGTCATAAACTACTAAAAGCAAGGGAATGTGCGGACTCTCTAACTAAAAGACATGTTCCTCTAGTTTATAATTTGAAAATAGCTTTGTGAATTTACCGCAAACTCCTTAGGGTGATCCTTCAGCTTAAGAGGATGCTCTTTTATTACGCCCGCCTTTTGGATTTATTTATATGGGAGAATATCCTGAGTCTAGTAGGTAGTACTTCTCGTTATTTTCTAAGAGTTTTGGGCAGCAGTCTAGAATACCTTATTTTTGAATTTATGAAGTATATATGAAGTGTTGTGTTGTAGCTAATGAGATTTTGCCAATTAACTCAAGTTATATTATATACGCGGCAGGGGTTTTAGCTTCCTTATTAGATGGGGTTAGTTAACTGCGCTGGAAAATAGATAAAAATTCTGCGACTAGAAGGCTGTACAAGAAGCGAGGAAGGGCTTTAATTAAATAAGGAATACCAAGCATAAGGAAGATACTACTTACTTCCACTAGAGAGCGAGGACTGCCTTATAACTTTGTAATAATTTTTTTAGTTTCTTATCTTATAGGAATTTTATACAACTAATCTTAAAGATACTGAATATTTCACAAAAAAACAATACAGCACACTTCTACCGGGGTTATTCTTAAGTTAAAGGAATGTAAATCTCCATGACCTGGAACTACTATCTGCTGCCACCAAACAAATAAGATAGAGTAGCTCAATAATATAAGGGGTTCTTTAGTACCGCGATTTAGGTAAACCCTTCAGCAAAGTTTTATACTTAATGCAAGACTTTTTGTCTACTGTGTTTATGTACTATAGGAAGGCTTGCCCTTGAAAATTAGGCAAGATTTATAAATTGTGGTCAAATACACCCGGAAGCACTTCTGGGTCACAATAAGAAAATATTAACCCTATCTAATAAGTTATGTGATTTGATAAGGGATTCAGTAATAAGCAATGGACAGAATGCTTCAGAGGGGTGCATTACCCTTCCTTTTGTCGATATATTAGGATAGAAACTCGTATTTTATTTAGGGCCTTTTATTAAGCTAGACTTCTTATTTCGAGGCAGGAACTTATAAATATTCCATATTGGGAAGCTAACCAAGGGTTTTCTCTTTGTTGCTTATTCAGGAAACCTTTTCCCTTATATAAATTCGCTCAAGGACAGTCGCAAACTATAAATTACACTCTAAACAAGGAGGATCCACGCTTTACTCTTTCAAAAAAAAATATACTTTGAGATGTGCGGGTAACTCACAAAACCTATTAGGGGGTGCCTTGTAGCTTGACTTTTATTTCATACTTTATGTCAAGAGAATTTGATTCAAATAGGATCCCTTTAGTTACTCTAAAAGCTTCGGTCTTTCCTACTAATAATTGAAAAAAGATTCCTTCTAAACTGAGCTCGGATTTTCCTATCCTATTTTAACATTAAGTGTAAGTGCCTCCGGCTCTTTGTGGTACTACGGGGGATTTTCGCTTCTTTTGATTTGAATAATAAAGAGTAACAAATGTCAAAAGAGACAGAATTATAGCTTCATGTCGGGGTCGATCCGTATCTTTTTAACTAAGGGTATGTTACACGAATAGAGGGCAGCCCCTACTAATTAATAGGCTTCCTAGAAACTTTTTTGGTTAAAAAGCACAAACTTGGGTAGTTCTAAATTAAGCTTCAATTTTTAGCTTAGTTTAGTGTTTTGAGGCCTAATAAGCCTAAGGGTTTACGACTCTTGTGTGAGGAAAGAAAGAATTCAAGAGATCTTTTCCTTCCTTTATTAAGTGGGATTCTTGTTATAACAAGTATCTTAGGCTTATCTAATAACTTTTGAAGTTCCGTACTCTGTGTATGAAATAATGTATCTAAGCATTTCTCCTCTACATATATAGGATTCTTTTCTTAGAGCGTCTGGTCGTCAGATTTCTTTTTTCACTTATCAGGAGCAGTGTAACGTACTAAATTCTAAGGAATGCTTTTAATTTTCTAATCTCAATTTTAATTACCCCTTCTTGAAGAAAAGGATTCTAAAGTACAAGCACCGCCTACATAAGTCTTTTGGAAAATATACAGTAAAAAAATCCTTGAAGTAAGATATCTGGTACTATATAGGAGAGATATCTTGAAACTTAACCTCTATATTTAAAAGGAAAGAGGTAGTTCTATAAAAAGAGTCTAGTTTATTACTCTTAGAAGTTTGGGATTAGAACCTACGTAGCTAATGTACTTTCTGTATTCTGGTTAAAGGTGCTTAGGGAATAATTAGGAAAGGCTTAACCGGAGCGTAGTAAGAGTTGTGCTTCCCTTTTTAGGAAGGCATTTTAGCTCCTTAGGATCAGAAGGAATTGTCAAACTAAGTAATAACGGTTAGGGGGTGGTATCTGTGTCTTGCTTAACTAAAAGGAATTTTATAAGTTAAGTAAAAAAGTGTCTACTAAATGGGAATGAATAGAACTACTCGATAGGCTATAATTAAAGAGAAGTTTTCCAGTCGAACTTAGTGTAGGTTTTACAAGAGAAAGGCTTTAAAGGTCATTAGTTAACAAAGCAAAGGGCAAGGTCTATAAAATCTAAGAAGGTCTAGTTAGTTTCAGCTTATGCTTATGAGTTAGGAATTAAAGTATATAGAAGGGTATACAAGTAAGAATTCCTTCGGGGTTTCCTAAGAGTCTTAAATTGAAAATTTTTTAGTTTTGTAACGGGGTAGTGAATGTCTAAAGGATTTCTTCTCATGCGTTTTCCTTTTCAGATAGAGAGACTCTCAGCAGGTTCTAGGACAGGTTATAAGACTTGTAAGAAAGCTATAAAGAAAAAGATACGGAATAAAAGAAGTCGAGCTAAAGTAAAGCCTTTCTTTTTAGAGGATTCCCTTTAAAAAGAATACCCGACTAAGAAGAAAAGGCCCAGGTTTCCCAACTCTATTCAGCAAAAACCTGTAATTACAAATTCCCCAATCCGTTAAGCCTCTAACGCAGCAATTCCTCGACCAAGTATACATTTTCTTTTTATAGGAAGAACCCTTGAGACCATATCTAGGATTAAAAAACTTCTTACCTTTCTAGTTTTCTTAGTAGCCCTACTTCTCTTATTCCTTAAGACCCACCCTTTAATCTGGAATTGGAAACCTAGGAAATGCAAGTGTATTTTTGGGGAGTTTCGGACACTTTTATTGTTTTTGCAGTTATAGCTCTCCTACTTTTTGTGAAAAATTCAGTTCGCTTTACTAAGAAATTAGGTCTTATTCATTTTCCCGTAGTCGAAAATTGAACATGCAAAAAAGGGGCACTCTCCTCTGGAAGGTCTCTTTTTGGGTCCCTTTTTTTAGAAATTTGTAGGATTCATATAGCTGCAAAAGTTCTCGAGCTGCTTTTGTTTATGGAAGGATCTTCTTTTCTAAAAGATTCTTTTTTTATATAGCTGCAAAAGCCCTACTATTTTTAACTTTCCAAAAAGACAGGAAATTCGCGAATACCTCAACTTACTCCTAAAAAACCGAGTACAAATTCAATTTACAACAAGGAAATCTCTTTAAGAAATTGATAGAGTCCTTTTGGCTTACTTATCTCCTTAGTTCTAGCTTGCCTTTTAAAGAAAGTAACCCTACCAGAAAAGGTTTACCTTAGCTTTAGTTCTTTATACTCCTTACAAAATTACCGAATACAGGAATGAACAGCAACAACAAAGAATCCCCAATATACCCTTAAAAAAGAGCTCTGAGCCTTACTTTAATAGCTACTTACCGCTTCTTTACTGAATCAAATAAACCTTCCTTAAATTACACTTTTTCAGAGATTTGAGGCTTACTTTTAAGAAAACTACAACCTCTTATGACTTACGTTGTTATTCTTACTCCCACTCAGACTCAGAGATTTACCTTTCTTATTTACAATACCTGTACTTTGTTTTATATAGGGGATAGGTAATACTTAAAAATATGGATATAGCAGGTTTACCTGATTCCTACGCGGCAGTATTATTAAACACTAATAGAAAAGAGAGCCATTAATTCTTTTTTTAGGAGTCAGAGCACTTTCTCTGGTAGAATTATTATTATTGTCTGAGAGGGCTTTATTAATTGGCTTCTTTTATATAATATATAAGATTGGTTCTCAGTTACAAAACAAACGGGCGCGGAAAAGGCTTACTGAATTGGTTAAGTACATAGATATATGAGAGAGAGTAGGACTTCATTTCAAGTTAGGCGCAATATATATAAAAGTGTTTTAATTATAAGGTTGTTATCGACAAAAGCTAGTATATCTAGGCAAGTCTTCTTATTTATTTTATATAAAAATAGACTTTCTGAGTTTGATTCATTAACAGAATTGCGTAAACTCTGTTCTTGGTGTCTGAAGGATCCGGATATATTCTGTAGGAATTTCTACTAAGTGAACCGCCATACTGGTATTTAATGCCTACATTTCGTGGAACAATTAAAATTTGTTAGTAATATCCGAACTGCCTTTGCTTTGTTCCCTCGAGCTACTAATTGGAATTTTGATACTCTATAAGCTAAACAGTATAAGGGTGCTTGAGATATTACGAATTCTTTTTCTCAGAATTGTTAATAGTATTAAAGGTTAATTTAGAGGCCAACTTTACTTTAAAAACGCAGTACCAGCATTAAGACAACTCAACCTTACCCTGGGTTTCCCTATAAATATAAAGGTAGTATATTAGGGGAATACTTCTAATAGCAAAGCGTTTAATTCTTTAAGAGTCTCCCTATCTCAGCTTTTCAAGTTTTTATCTAAAAAAGGGGATATAGGGAGTAAATCTTAAGGGGTTCTCCATGTTTTATAACTTCTTTTGTTTCTCCAGTCGGGAATTCTGGAATGGATATAGAAATAAAATTTAAGACGGAAGCCCTCTTGTATTCTTAAATTTAGGTTTAGTAAGTTAGTAAAACTAAGTAAGTCCTCATTCTTTTTGTGCCCTACTCTTTCCAGCTCCAAAGGGTTGGCGCTTACAGGGGAAGCATGAGTCGCGGAGTAAGTAAAAAGAATAAGGGTTCTTAAAATAGCGACGCCTTAGGTTCGAGTCCGTTTAGCTACAAAAACTTTCTTTATCCTTTTTAGTATTTTGTTTACGGTCCTTTAACGGAAAAGCAATGTGTCCTAATTCCAGAAGAAAGGTGCCCGTTATACATACAGACCAAGAAGTCTAATAATTGCAAGAGTCTGTGGACTTTATTTCTGTCCCAGTAAACCCGATTCTAAGGTCATTCTCGTGCATTAAAACGCAAGTTAACACTTCTACATTTACAAAATTTGCTTAGGTTTTTATATACTCCTTCTTGAAGAAGAGAAATTCTTTTTATTAAACCTGTTTTATGTCAGTCGATTAATAGGATACACTAACTCTAGGCTTTTTCCAAGTACTAAATTACTGGTACTAAAAGGGAACCCTGTTACAATTATAAATTTAAGCAGAACTCCTTATTAGGCTGGGAATTCTGAAACAATAGACTATGTACTTTGAAATGAAATAAATAGAAATAACCCGAGTTTAGTATTAAAAGAGGGAGCCCCTCACAAAGGAATAGAACATCAAGCATCCCAAAAAGCTGCTCTTTATAGAATTACAGAGCATAGTCAGCTTTATTGTAACAAGTGAAAATATATCATATTTTCGGCAGTTTAGATACACAGAGGAAAGTTTATTAGGTTTCTGCTAAGCAAAGGCATATCCACTAAGTTAGGAGTGCTAGCTTTTTGTGAGGTGATACGTGTTTAACACTGACAAGAGATAAATTGTACTCGGGGCAATTAAACCTGAATTTGAGAGTAATTCAAAAGTAGTTTAGAATTGGACTTTGCCTTGACTTACTAAAAATCACTCCTATTAAATGAAACTAACAGGCTAACGAATTCTTATTTAGAGGAGAAAAAACCCAAACCCTGCAACCTTATCCCTTTAGATCTTGTACTTAAACTTAAAACATACTATAGAAAAAAATGAAAGAATCGTTATTACTTTGAATCTCAAATATAGACTCACAGAATCGTTGGAGAGTTTTTTGTATTACTAACTTTAAAGTAGTTTTTAACACCCACTTCAGGAGTCTTAGGTTACCCAAATATTGATAACATATATTAATAAGCGTTTATCAGTATACGCAAAAGATAAGTCTCACAGGTCAAACAGACTTTAGTTACCTGGTTATACCATAGTTACAAGAGCTCCTTTTTGCATTGTATATCAAGGAAGCCCTTTCTATTTAAACACAGTAAATGAAAATTCTTGCTTCTCGTCTGACACTGTATTAGGTGAGTCACAAATTGGCGGTCCAACTTTGTAATAAATAAGAAATACGGGATCCTTGAGTAACTTAGATATAGATAAAAAAGAAACCTTTTTATACAATTTTAATCTCCCAGTAGTACACCCCTAGATAGCAAAAGAACATCTGCTGCCTCTTTTTTATAAGCACCTTTAAAGGAGAGCTACTCCTAAATTTCGACAAAACGTTTTTTTCATTGAGTAAGTCTGTGTCCAATACACTAACAGATTCTATTTTACTCTGATGGGGACTTTATGTATATTCAAGCCTTTAATCCAAGAAGGAAGCCACGTATACCTTGGTATGCCCCACTTTAATAAAGTTCTTCAATCAGATAAATAAGTCATTGTCTTGTGTAGATGTCGTAAAATATACGAGCAGAGTTCCTACAAAGGATATTAATTTATAGTGGTTTTTAGCATAGACTGGGATCGAAGTAAGTAACGGATAACCGCTTTCAAACAACGTATTCCTGGTGTTCTAAAGAACAAAAACGATTAAGGATTTAGGTAGTGGAATGTAATAAATAACTCTTAGGGGAAAGTTGCTCTAGTTATGTCAGCTATTCCGATAAGGGGTACTCATATATAAAATAGGATTCCCCCTGAATTCAGCTAAAAGTAATCAAACTAAAAAAAGCAAGCAACCAATCCTCTAAAGACCCTCAGAATAAGAGCCATCAAAGAGGCCAAATGAAACTTTCTATGGAATCCAAGACCTCCTATCAATACCTATAAGACAAAGAGTCAGGCTCCTAAGAGTCTAGTTACAAAGATGAGACCATCTACCATACACTTTATCCATTATTAAGTACTGTACCTAGGGACATACCTTAGCAATCTTTATCTTGGACATGCACTTGCTTTAATTCTTTTATGGTACACCGACCTTTTCTTGTACCTAACCAACACACACCTAAGGAACACAGTCTATTTAAGGAAACCTAGCCAACCTAAAGCTCCCCTTCTCAGTTCCTTCAAAGCTATAACTAACCGAGAATCACAAAAGGGAAACTTCAATCTTTCATTACTAATTGGCATTACCTTGAATTACAAACTACAATTCAAAACTAAAAAGGAAATCAAAGGGAAGGGAATAATGACTTACCTATTCTAAAAAGGACTGACTGCCTTTCTTATTTCCATACGGCAGCCTTATATTAAAAATAAAAGCCCATTTTCTTCTCAAATATAATGAAAAGAATTATATGTTAGATTTGGTTCTATGTTTTTATAAGGGCATATGAGTTAAGAGTTATTATTTAGGATGCAAAAAAACATATGAAAATAAGGAGCTTTCTATTAGGGCTTTTCCTTAACCTATACTTAAATTTGAGTACCAAACAAAATCTTTGAGACTTATAAGAGGCCGTACACAACTTAAGATCTATACCAATAAAGAAGAAATTCTATATTAATAGTTAAACACGGGTTTACCAAAGCTAGGACCCTTTTTCATTACCCAGTTTGAACCCCAGTTCTTTCCATTTTAAAAGCATGTGCATTGCGATTAGTAATAAGTGTATATCCAGGCAAACTGCTGTTACGACATTTCTCAAGTTTTAAAAGGAATCCCTTTACAAGCAGTTTTTAAATAAATTTACTTAATCTTAATTAAAGTTCGTACATAAACCTAGTATTAAATGTTAAAATTTGAGTGAAACTGCCCCTATTTTATGGATACTCGCAGCTTCTTTTTAGAAAATCCAGCATTCTTTAGTATCATTGGGAATTTCTTATTATACACTGTACTACTCAAATCCTATATTAAACAATCATGAATCCCGGAGCTTGTATAATGAAAGTGTCTCCTTGTTGGAATAGCTGAGCACTCAAAGTATTTATGTGCTAAACTAGGATGTAAATAAGATCTTTATCTTATTAGGTTCGAATCGCATATCCTGTAAAACGTCGAGGAATATATGTTTAGTTAGGAGATTCTTGTTCAAAGAGATAAAAAGGCACTCTATAATAAATGTTTAGTACGCAGCTATTGAAACATCTCAGAGAGTGAACGAATCTAATAATAACCCGCTTAACGATGAAAAGTTACGTCAATGAACACAAATTAAAAAGGATACCCTTAACTTGAAAAACTCTTATATTTTTTATACCTGTAAGTGCGAATAGGGAACATTCACTTTAAGCTGTTAACGAAAAGATCTAAGCTTGGCCTCATTAAAAAGTTTAAATTCTTATTGTTGGAGTTCTAGCCCCTGTCCAAAATGCTTGATTATTTCTAGACGTGCAATCCCCATTAACTTGTAAGAGAACTCTAAATAGTGACATCTGTTCAAATATAACACCTAAACGTGGATAATCCAAGGCTGGCCTAGTGAGTAAAGCTATACTAATATATTGTCTCGAGGTAATAAAGAACTTTGCAAGGAGCTAGGAAGTTAGGGTCTCTTTTGGACTTAATATTCCTTATTGGAACCAGATGAAAAGGATAGAAATGACAAGATTCAAACCTGTGTATGTACTCTAACTTTGTGAGTTATTTAACACAAATTATTGCTGGCATTCTTCCATTCTCATTATATGGGATCCTCTAATACTATATTAAAGTCTAGATAATGAGAGATTTACTTTCTATTTCAGTAATTTTGATACATAAGGAATCTTTTTAGCTCGGCAGAAAATCAAAAAAGCGTCATTAAGAAGAATCCTTATACAACAACTATATAGGAGAAAGGTTCAGTTTTTAATATAAATTAAGTTATCATTCTAAAGCGAGGTAATTAGTCAAGACTCCCTTGTAATAAAGTCATTCATTCTTAAGTCAAGTCTTTTTATTTCTCCTATGTAATCTAGGTCTTGAACCGTCTCCATGTAGCTGCTTTTCTTGGTGCTCTGAAGAGTGAAATACTTGTTCTTAGTTAATTAAGTAGATTAAGGGTAATAATAGAAGTTAAATTCCTTATTAAAGTGTAGCTAATACCTTAGTTTTGTAACTTTTGTTTTAAATTACTAGAGTTCAAATTCTAGCTTATTTAATAAGGCAGTTTTACCTATAGGTCTTACTTAATAGTAAGAAGAAAGGTGTCCCTCTAAAGTAGAGTAGGAATTTTGAAGATAGTATATACCTTATAAAGACAAGCTTTACCTAAAGAGTTTCATAAGTTTTAGTGTAAAAGTAAGGATAATCGGATAGAGAATTATAACCTTAAACAAGGGAGGCATATAAGTAATGATAAGAGGTTTTAGAAAACGAGCTGCAATTATAGCTAATTATAGCAACAGTGCTGAAGGAAGATGGGCATCTACAAGCAAAGAAGTTCCCGGTGAGTTAAGTTATAGCCGCTGTATTTACAGATGTTCCAGTTGGTTATATCATATAGATAGAAAGCTTTATAATTTCTTACAGTTTTTCTTTTACGGAGGTATTTACGGAAAATTTGAGAGGTTCTTCCTTTTCTTTGTAAAGTCCCTTTTTTACATAACTTCTATCGTTTTAAACAAGAGTAGTTACACTAAAATTACGAAGAATTAGGCTAAGCTGCATTCCTTCCTTATTTAAAAAGTTAATCTAGTAAATACTAATTAGAAAGCCTATTAGAGTATACTCCTACTAGGATTTTAAAGCATTGAACCCTTGTTTAGCAATTTCGTTTATATGTTGACCTAAACCAATTACCTTAGCTAGAACCCCGAGTCTACTAATCCGTAAATAACTCCTTTTATTACTTTTAATAGTCGGTTACACTAATCAAATCTTTTGTATTACCTTATTGAAATGCAAGCGTATCCGGGAGTAAATAGAGTTTAAATCCCTACTATGAACTATGAACTATGAAACTAGTATCCTAAGGGCTCCCACAAAACTTATAAATTGACAAGGGATTAAAGTACAAATAAGTCTTGCTGCACAAATTCACCCTTCTATTAAAAGAAAAGGGTACTTTTATGCATACCTCGATACCACTAAAACGAATTGCCCTATACTCGAACCCGGTTAAAGAGAGCTAAAGTAGCTGTATCCTTTTTTGTTTATTAGAAACTTATAGATTAGTTAAGAGAATTCGCCTTAGGATTCAAAATCTTTTAAAGCAGGCACCACTTCTTAATTGGCTCAGTGTGAACCTGAAAAAGAATCTCTAATTTAAGTCCCTAGTTAAGTTTTAAGTTATAGTATCCTCTTTTAATAAACCGGAAAACTTAGGGATAAGAGTCCGCTTGCGATAACTATACGGAATATAAGAAAGCTGGGCTTAGTCTTTTGGAGCACTTATACTAAGCTTGTTTTTATTGCTTCTACTTCAAATTTATAAAAAACCCGTAACTCTAACAAGGACCCTTTTACAATCTTTGTAATGGGGTATTCTTGGGAAAAACTACATACGTCACCCCTAGCTGTGGTATACCTTGTTTAAAAGGACCTCCTTCTTCTTATTTATCGGGTTTTGAGAAAATGTCTATAATTAGGTTTACATGAGTTGAATTGGTGAAGGTTTCCTTTTATAGAATTACCGATGACTTTATTCAGGGATCCTAAAAGCGTAAACGCGTTCTATGGTATTATTCCTAATCCTACATTCAGCTAGACTGAACACTCTTTACTCGGAATGAATTAAAAGCTCTTAGTACAGTGTTCTTAAGTTAGAGTCGCTCCCGAGTTGAGACCCATAAAATATTCTTTATTAAAAAAGCATACCTCTCTTTCACCCATCCAAACAAAAATATTTGGAATAAGAGATCTGGGATACTTGGCTTTATTCAAGGATTTATTATGTTAAAAAAAGGACTACTTCATAAGAAGATCTAACCTCACGGAATCTAAAACCTAAACATAAAATGAGTATTACCTACTCTACTTTTACTACTGGAGGACTCCTTTTCCATCTAAACTCCAAAGGGGGAACTGATAATCGTTTAGCCAATTTCATTTTACAATACCCTATAAGTTGTCTTTTCCTTTAAAAGTCTAATTTTTGGGATCCTGAATTCTTAAAGCCTTTAAAGCAGCTAGACTTTAGCCCGAGATTTCGCTTTAGCTTGGACATTGGCCAGGAGAAAGTAACTCACTGTGTACTTGACTAAGAACTAGATCACTGAAAAAGAGCTGACTTTCATTAGCAATGACTCGACTTGAACCATTGACAAAAGGATTGGGAGTCCCTGGACTAGCTGCTGGAACTTTAACCTCAAAACTTTACGAATCCCTTTTATTACAGGAACTCATTTGCAATATTTCTCCTTTCCAGTTCTAGGGAATTTTAAAAATCTCCTTTTTAGATACCTAGTATTCTTTAATACTCTGACAAATTTTTACCTAATTTATAAGAGTGATGTCAAAGCCCCGCTAGGATGAGAGCCCTTAAATTACAATAAACTTTAAATAATTAGGCACTTTTTCCACAGCTTATGTATCTTTTTGATAAGGGCCCCAGTCAGTCCGTATAGGTATAAATTCCAGAGTAAAATAGGATTCTTATTAAATAATTATAGTGGCTTTCAGAAGCAAAAGAGGGACCTTTATATAATGTTAAAATCGCGGTTAAAATAGCGGCTTACTTTGCTATATTCCACGTCTGAGTTTAGTACTAAAAAGATTTTACTAAGTTAAACCTTCAAGATTACGCTAATGAAAACGGATTCCTTTTGTTAGACAATCAGTGTGTGAAGATCCATACATAGAAAAAAAGCAGAAGCTTCCCTTTTAAATTAAAAAGCTACCCTTTAACTCTCTTTGTAGCTATATTTATATAAATAGTAGCATGAAAACTCTTATCAGAGTGCTTTTACCTTCTTTTAGATGTATAGGGTAAGACTTAAGGACTCAGTTAACACTGGAATTTCTCTTATGAGAAAGATATATCTTCACTTCTTCCAAGCTTAGTTTTGAACCCACTTGTGGTCGAGTAGAAGCAAGTTATTCATAATGAAAGGATGCTATTCCAGGAATTTATATTCGGGTGCTTTAATGCAAAAAGTTATGCCAGGCTATCTTAATAGAAACTGTAAGAAACGGATCTCGTAGAAAGAACAGAATGAGGCATTTCCCTCGTCAAGCAATCCAATCTTCTGGCATACTACTAATCGATTCTTTGACCGGCTTTGGTCGAGCAACCATTACATTGATGGAATGGCTACAGCCTACATAACTTATCTCCCTCTTTTCAAAGAAGTAAGTATCAAACCTTATGTAGTTCTCGGTCCCTTTTGTTAGACCAGTTCCTTTGGGGGCTGAGTTTATTACAGCCCCGTACTATACTGAAATGGCTTCTTCACTCCAGCATCTAAGTATTCTGGTGAGCCCAATCTGTTTCACGAGGGCCCTTCGTTTAGAATAAGAGATTAGCATAGTCCAATCCGTCAAGACCAGCATCATGTAAGAAATAAAAAAATACCCAATCCCGAAGAAAGTCAAAAGGAATCGGGACATATTGGTAAACGGCGTCAACCAGATTTTCGAGTTTTTCCGAAATTATTTCAGAAAGATCAAAAGGCTCCCCTTGCTCCTGTGGGGGCATTCTTATTTCTATGTATGCAATCTCGTTGGGGTCTACGTTGTCAAGGTCTAGGATGTTTGGCAAGTCAGGCTCGATTGAAGAAGGATCCAGGTCTCGTCCCTGATTGCGGACGATATAGCGACAAAGGATAGGGGCAACTACTGCAGCCACAGTTGCACCTAGAATAAAACCCATAACATTGGGATCTTGTAAGGGAAGGACAAAATCGATAATAGTTTGAATAGTCATAATAGCCATATTAAACTTTTTTCCAAGCAGTAAAACTAATGAGAGAAGACTCAATTCAAAGAAAAAGGGGATCCATTCTTAAGTGATTAGATAAATTACCTATCTCGACTGGATTAGAACCCTTGCATGCCGATTCCGCGAACCCGTGCTCTAACCACTCCATAAACTGTCAATACTTACTATAACTATACTCAAGTGAAGCTGGGAATGAGGAAGAGGAGGAATGTTATGGCTCCGAACAAAGTGAAGAGTAGTGAGCAAGTAACCAATTTACTAAATTAATAAGCATTTCTATCTAAGTAATTAAAATGACAAAGAACCAGGCCTCTCGGCATTACTTTACGCTAAACCCCTTTCAAAAAGCCAGCATTAACTACTACTCATAGATGTGAATAAGAATGCTCTCTTAACCTAGGAATCCAAATCAAGTATAGAAATTATTGAAGGGAAATCTCTTCAAATACATCTTAGCTTCTTAGGTCTCTTAAGTAAGGTATACGCTCTTATACCGAATACTTCTGTATTAGAATTTTTCAGTGGTAGAGCAGGACAGTCTTTATAGTAATGTCGTGGGTTCAAGTGCTATCAAAACGGAGTACCCTAATCCTATTTCTTATCTTAATTCAAAAATGTTATCTCACTTTTCAGCTTTTGCAAGATACTTACTAAGCCAGACGACTAACTACCCCAGAACAAGATATTACTATGAAATTTGTCAGTAAATAAGAATTTTTCTACCTATTTAGCTTACTAAAATACTTTTCATAAAAGCTTTATTAAAGAAGAGTTTTTTATAAAGTATATAGGAATTCCTGTCTGTATTGGATAAATAATCTGTAACATATAGTTTTTGTTAATCTTGTAATTAAGTTTATAAGTAGCAGGTGTTAGCTTTTTGCATCTCCTCTAAGTATGCAAGTAATCAAGAAATAAGAAAGCTTAAACTGGGATTTACCTGTAGGCATTTGGGAATAGGTAAGTATTATAAATATTTACTCCATAAGGAACCTTGCTCTATTAAGCTAAGCCCGGAAAAAGAATCTCCCTATTACCGGATCCTTGTCTCCTATCTATTTTTGTATTCTCAGTTCAAAAAAGTGAAGACCAACCTCGGCACAGAATAGTTAGAATATAGACAGTCTGTCTATTAGGGTCCTGCTTAGGTTTTCATATGTGTAATACTACCCCGGATAATTGATTTCGGGGAGTGACACTCGAATGATACGGAAAAGGATTTAGTAGGGACCCCAGTGACTGCATAATAGTATTGGGAATAGAATAAAAGTAAATTTTGGAATTAGGATCCTAATTTTTGTTGTTAGTGCAGTCGGAGACGGGATCCAATAACGTTTACTTACCTCTTTAGGCTAGCATAGCTAATTGGGCTTAAGGCTCTTTTTTTATTCACTGAACTGTTTCCTTTAGGTAAGAGATAACTATTATCTGGCTATATAAAAGTAAGTCTTAGGTTAACATTTTACGTTAAAATACCGATTAATATTATAGCTCAGGCATCGCTTAGATACACCAAACTTCGAGTTTTTACTACCTATGTTTTATTTTTTCTTCAACAGACCCCATATACGTGATAACGACTTTAACACATAGTAGCTGCTCACTTTAGGGGCTCCATAAAAGCTGATTTACTCTCTTGTTGGATTCACGAGAGCCCAACTAAAACTCAATGTTAAAAATGTATAATGTATATAAGGAAGATACTAATACTAGTTAAATTCAGATAAAGCAGAAATTCTGGGCAGTTGTACTGTCTAGACTAGGCCTAACACGGGTCCGTATGTTTCGGATACTCGTATTTTTAAATATAAAGTGAGCTCCAGTAAGGGACTGAGTCTAATTAAACGGAGATCCCTGCCTGGTCCGCCTCCCCTTAATTTCTAAAAAAAGAATCACCATTAGTAAAAATTAAAACTCATTTTATGACGATTTTAGGTATATCTTGGCATAAAATAACACTTAATAGAAAATTCGTGCCTCCGCTAAACTAGAATAAGTACTAGCGGCTCACCTTTCGACTAGTTTCATAATTACATCAAAGAAAGTCTTTTACTGTCTTCACGGAGTTTTTGTAAACCAAATATCTTCTATTTAGGGACATTTTTTAAACTGTGAGACTCTGTAAAAAGTATACACAAAAGTTCAGGCATTCCTTTTCAAAGAAGTAATTACATAAACTTTTGAGCTTTAGGATATCCTTTTTTCGGTACTTTTAATGTGACAAACTATTCAAAATGCCGACTTTTATAAATTGAAAGTTTTCCAAAAACAGGGTTCGTTATTAGTTGCACTTTTCATCCCATATGTTAAAATTTACTAGAAAAAAAGCCGGAGGTCTTACTGATAGGACTATTCAACTCGATTTCTTTGCTTAAATTCTGCCTTACAGGGGTTAGGAGAGGAAGACTCCTTATTCGTGTTAGAATCATAGGTCCTCGGCGAGTATCTAACAAAAACTAGAAATATTTCCTAGGACTGCTGAGTGTGGAAAGGGATTGACTAAACTCCTTATTTACTTTAGAAACTTAAGATAAATTTAAAACAAGAATAAATTTTTTTAATAAGAGATTTAACTATTACTAAGATTCAATTTCTATATTATCAGTATTTTAAAAGAAACCCGTTGTAAGACTTGTTGCTCGAACCCTATTATTAATAGCTTACACCAGGTGACCTTTAAGCGCTACCCCCCTTTTTAAACATAAACCTGGTATCCGGACACTTTTATACTTAATGAGTTCCTTACGTATAGTACGTATAGTCTTTTAATTAGATGCGCTACCTTAGGCTTCTATAGTATAACCAAAAATTGATTAATTTAATCAATGAGTATTCTATTTTCAGAATAACAGAAGCAAGAATAAAGTAATATTCTTCACGGGTTCCGGGACAAAATGCCTTAGAGCTACTAAAATTTGAATTTTTGGATAAAAAACTTACAAAAAGCGTAATTAATTTAAAGGAGTTTTAACTCTATAGTGCATTCTTATAAGTTTAGCCACTAGGGATTTAGGTAAGTGCTGCTTTATTTTCTCTAGCTATAGTTTTGGTGCTTTTACTTTGTTCTCTGAACTTTCACTAAATGACTGGAGGAAGTGCATAAGAAGGCCTCGACTTCATACGCCTACGAGCTTTTACAGCTAAGTAATAGATATTTCTAATAATAACAAAAAGAAGGAGTTAAAGCACTACTATAAAGTCAAAGGGATTCCTTATAGTTCAATCGATCAAGAAGGGGGCTCTTGTATAAGCTAAGGTTATTACTCTTAAGGCAAATCCCTAAATTTCAGTATTAGCAGTTTTCAGGTTTGTACTCTCTCATATTAAGATTATCCTTTAATTTTTTCTTATTATATTTTTAGCAGCCCCACGCCACACTAGAGGTTTATACTTAGTTTAAGGTTTCAGATTTATCAAACCAAAGGGACTGTTATCTTACAAAAGTAAGACTGTCGAAGTTCGATTTTTTAAGCCGTGATCTGAATAATATAAAAAGGGACCTGTTCCCAAACCCTTTCAGAGAGTTTTAGCTTTCTAGTCTAAGTAAATTTCATGCTAAGGACCTTATTAATTAAGAAAGAGGTCTTTAAGTGTTATATTTTAATGCAAGCTACTTAGGGATTCTACGTATTTTTTAATAGCGGAGCCTTTCGCTAATTTTTGTTACTGGCTCTAGATTTTTTTGCAAAGACGAGCTGTTCCTTAATCTTCAAATTTCTGTGGAGTAAATATTAAATACAAGACAGGGTTTTCTTTTATTAAAAATATTAGACAAAGCTGTTTACATTAATTTTTTTCATAAGGGCCCTGGTTTCGGTAGGTAAGGAGGTTTATTATGCCTTGATAAACCCATAATACTCTGTAAAATGTGCACGCAAACGACTCAAAATAAATAGACAAGATTAAGAGTTTTCGTTAAGCTAAACCAAGATTAAGGCGGCTCCAATGCTTTATTAGCAATTTATACACGAGTAGAAGACAATATTAATATGTATAGTTAACTGGTTATACGTCCCATAGTAATATAGTAAGACGGGCTCTTACTTTGGGGAATGCATCAACAAACCTTTATCCGTATCCGCTCGATCCCCTTACATTATGCATCTTTCTACTCTTCGTGAGGATTCCTTTTTAAAGGTAGATTTAAAAAGATTTTTTCCCTTTTATTGAATAGGAGCACCGGACACTGTAAAAGTAATAAGGAATATATAAGTTTAACTATATAGACAGACAAAGAGATTTCTATATTGAGCCCTGTGTCCTTATCAGAGAAAAGCTCCCTTTACTAGCTGACAGTACAGCTTTTTAGTCCTTATGGGCTACTCACTTATTTCAAAATTTCAAATTAAAAAAAGGAGCCTCTTTTGGATAGAGAGTAGACATTTCAGTATTAGTTAAAAGAGTTCTCGGTGATAATTTAAAGAAAAGGCTCGGAAACTGGGTAGACCGCTAAAGTCAAAAGTATAGGATGCTTGCTATTTAAGAATGGAAGCCCTTCTTTTTTTTTGTACTATCAAAAGGATTCTCTCAGTTGAAGTCATTCCTTTATTCAGTGCCTTTTAGAGAGTACTAATCCCTTTAGTTTATAATTTGTATCTAAGTGATAAAAAGTCAACAGAAATTGAATGAAAATCAGATATATGCACTTTATACTAGGGCAAGGATTCGACGTAAACACATTACTAAATCGAGTTTTTACTTACGTGCTGTTTATACTAATTCATGGTCTAGTTAACTTCCTTCTTACACATAGACAACAAGTGGCTTTCATTATATAAATTACACTTTTTATACTTAAATATAATATAACGCCGAGTTGCTGCGAGTTTTCTAAGTCAAAAACCAACCTTGTAGGTATCAAGAAACCAGTTATGGTACAAAATTAAGAGTCTAGCTCTGAGGAATGAGAAACCTTAAAGTCTCGTATTCTTTTTTGCCTCTGTAACACCGGTCTTGAACCATGTACATGTAGCTACTTTTCTGAGTGTTCTACCGAGACCGAGTAAGAAATCCTTGAAACCAGAATCGGTCAATCAAGTAGCTAATCAGTCAGACTGGTATGAAGAGTAGGAAAGTGAAAGGCAAGGTTTATCTTGGACAATTGAGGGAGAAGCTCTCAACGAAAGGTCGAGAGGTTAAGAAGTAAGGCAAGTGTAGCTTGTCTGAACTATAATTACCTGCTTGTTTCTTAGTTCTTTTGCTTTTAACCCAACTAGAAATCTGTAAGCCGGTAACTCTTGATAACATAAACAGATTTTCTTTCTTTTGTTCGTAAAGCACTAAGCGGATATAGTATAGCAAGCAAAGCTATCATCTGTTTAAGCCGGTGATTTTAATCTTAAAGAATTCCTAAAATGAGTTCCTGTAGTTTAAGAAGGTGAACTAGGAAGCACACTCTCTATTGCAGCTCTTTCTGTGCCGGCGCTGCTCTATCTTACAACAGTTGTTTGAAAGCAGCTAGCAAGGTTGATGACTTCTCCGATCTAAGTGTAGCTGATGGTAAGAAGGTCTATCTGATGGAGCAAGTGAAAGAAGGAACATGAAGAATAGAATACAGAATAGAGAGAATCTTTCCTTTGTACTTTATTACTTTATTTGTTTGAGTTCTTCTTCCGTAGCTGAAGGTCCAAAGCAAGTAATGTCGAGCAATGTATCCTAAGCAATCTGTACTGACAGTATCCTTTTGCAAACGGTCGAGGGAAGCTCTCTCGCTGTCGATGGATAAGGAAGTCAATGTCGAAGGTGCAGTGCGTTCGCTAGCCAAGACAGTGTATTAATTCAATAAAGAAGGTGTATTAATTCAATTAGGTTAGTGTAATAAG
>JAYMTF010000057.1:0-62101 GCA_036897485.1 Pelargonium nanum
CCGCGAGTCGGTCACAAGGTCTGAGGGTTGGGTTGAACAATATATCGCGAGAATATGAGATGCTATGCTTGGGAGCTAAGATTCCAACGGATATAAATGAAAACTGAAGGAAAATGAATGAGGAAGAAGCCCGACGTCGTATCAATTGGGTCAGGGATTAGTGAAACGATGCGTTTCAATGCCTTGTCTGTTTTAAATGAAACGGACAAATGTCATATTTAATGGATGTCACGTATGTATAATGCGCAAAATGTATATTTGCGAACCAATAAATGAATAAATACTTAGTTATATTTATGTATATTATTTCAAAAAAATTGCCCCACTTAGTGAAATTTTTGGATCCGTCTATGGGAGCATGGGATATGTGTCCGCAACGCACATGCTTTTTCTCTGCCAGTTATGAAATCAACGGTTATTATGTTTTTAGCCATGAGACCTCTCTAACAGATTCTGTTTTTAAGGTCAATTCAATGGTACGCTATACATATTTATTGACAAACTAACGTTTATGCATAGTTTTTATTTTAAGAAAAATTTAGTTTGTGAGATGACTATCGGTTAGATCAGATTGAATTTAGTTCAAATTAAAACATGAGATTTGATTCAACTCAATTCGATCCGGTCGGTTGCGTCAAATCGGAAGATTTCGGATGTCCACATATTAGGAACCAAATCTAAGTCAGTGTAGTGTAATTGTTTAAGCATACTATTGGTAATTCATGCATAACTAACTTAACGAAAAAGAAAAGAAAAAATATAGTTTGAGACTCATTTTAAAACGGATGGAGCGATTTACTTTATCCTTTTTATTTTAAAAATATATCTCATCGGAAATGCAAACATTAAGTTACAAATTTTTGAAGTTTAAGTCAATATAACAAAGTGAATAAATGATAATGAGAATATCATTTCATCCCTCTCAAGTGACAATCAAATTGTACATGAACAAGAGATCAAAAATCAAAATGGAAAATCATTCTGATTCCCAAACCAAAATCCAAATCCAAATTGTACCATTGAGTAAGTTAAACTAGAGAAACAAAATTTGAATGAAAAGAAGCAAAAGTAATTCCATGATTTAGGGAGAGTGACAATTTCAGGCAGCAATATATACTTGTGCACTCAAATTTGCAGATAGTACAATCCAAAACTTGGGTACACAGTTTAGCCCAAGCTAACATTCACTCTCACATTGAGCCTTTAAATCTCAAAGAACAATTTCAACTTCACAAAATTAATCCACATCTTTACACAAGCCTCTCTAAATAATACATTGGATGCATAATGAAATAATAGGGTTCAACCAAAACAATAAATGCTAATATATAAAAGAATAGAATGTTATCTTCCTTTTTTTCCTCTTCTTTCTTCATAATAGAATTTGTATACTTTACAAATCAACGCTAGTTAATCATCTCTTGCACTATGTAAACTTACATCATGCACTTAAATTTGAGAGTAAGATTTAACTACAATCTTCCTGGTTATTGTGATGAAATGGACGGTTGGTTTTCTTACTTCTCAAGAAGCACACATCTCGAGGGTGGACCCAAGATGCTCAAGACTACCTGCAAACAACAAAATATAGTGCAAATGGATTCATCATGGGTTAAGAAATTTTGGCTTGTGAAAAGGATGAAATATCGGTGTACAATATAGAATTCACTGACACGTATTAGGGAATGTATAAAGTTGAGGAGAACGCTTATTTTAGGCGGAGGGGGCGTGCACAATATTTCTCATTTTCTTATCCGTACATGAAAAACATATGTGTGCGCAGTATGTCTCTATATACTTGTACTTAGACCCTCTACAATTAAATACTTATTGATGAGGCCCATTCTATCAAACATGTCCCACCAACCTATTTATGACATACTTCATTAGCCACATTATAATCACAAGACAAATTAAGATGGAGAGTTTAATCCCACCATTCTCATGTAAAATTTTGCCATAAGTTTATTATAAGATCACAAGACAAAGATGCAGCTTCAATTGATAGTAGTTCCAAAAAAAAAAAAATTAAATAACCAAATCAAAGAAGAAATAGTACCAAGATATCTATGATTATCATCACCAACACAAGTAAAATGATTGATGAACTCCATAAACTGCATAATGAAAAAAATAAAATAAAGGAACACAAAAAGTTTAGTTCCAACATTGCATCACCAGTGCTTTCATCTAACAGGTAAAACAAATAGGAGTAATACTTATCAGCATGTGACAACCAGAGAAACAAAAAATACAGCGCCTGTTATATAAATGATGAATTTTTTCAAGTCGGAGTTAAAAATGCATAATCCATATACTCGACCCGGAAGCATGTGGGTTTCAAGTTTCTAATCAAATTTTAAATTGCATATTCATCATTGTACCGTCGTTTGAACCTATAATAATGCGGACCTAACTTTAAGTATCTACAAGCTCATGTTCAAAATTTTCAAGTCTATATCAAAAATGTTAAGTTGAATTTGGTATTAAAATATATTAATTATACAATCAATGTTGATTGAGAAGGCAATGATAAAATGTTGCATTAACATTGACCATGCAATTAATATGTATTAAAAAATAATGGGATTTATGGTTGAAGCTACGGTTATATCAACATAAATTTAATTAAAATTAACTTTTTTGAAATAAAATTGGGAGTTGTATTTCTTTTTCTATTTCGGTCAAATTCTCACAACCGTACTTGTCGGAATCGCCGCTCAAAAATTAATTAATTTTCCTTAAATCTCAAAATGACCATTTATTCTTTACAGTAACTAAGAAATTAATAATGACGTCACCTTTGTGGATAAAATAAATCCGAAATATAGGGCCGATGTTCCCGGCGAGCCACCACCGTATCGGTTAAAGACTAAAAAGACGATACACACAAAACATTATTGTGTACAAATTTTTTGGTGTGAGCGATCGTTGATCGCACAACGACCTCAGATCTCATTTCGATGAACAATCGGTGATCGGTCTCTTCCAAACGCTGTCGTTTCATCACCGACCTCCACCATGCCCACCGCTCCTCCGTCGTTCCGCTCCCGCTCCGCCTCCCACTCCCGCGGCGGCAACGAGGCCTCCGCCGCCACCGCGGCAGCCACTGCCGCCGCTAAACCCTGCTCCAACCAGCGCCAGACCCACAGTTTCCGAATCCCTAGCAACCGCATTCACCACGACACCGCCGGGAACCAGAAGGAGAAGAAAGGATCCTCCGCGGCCTCCTCGTCGTCGTCGTCCTCCGCCGGTGCCGACAGCTGGTCAACGATGCGATCGGCGACGCTGTCGTCGCTTACCGCGGCGGCGAAGCTGCCGTCGTTTTGCGAGACGTGCGAGGTCAAGATCAACGATATCGTCGGGAACGGAATCTCCGGCGTGTTGCATAAGTGGGTGAACTACGGCAAGGGATGGCGTCCGCGGTGGTTTGTGCTCCAAGACGGCGTCCTCTCGTATTACAAGGTCCGTGGATCGAAGAAGATCGCTCTCGGCTCCCAAACCGAGAAAGGATCGAAGGTGATCGGAGAGGAATCACTGCGCCGTCTCTCCCGTAATAGCCGATCCAAATCGAGAGGTCCTAGCAAGCCAGTAGGTGAAATACACCTAAAGGTAAAATCAATTGAATCGGATGTGATAGTGTTTGAATTCGAATTTGAATGATACAAAGTCATTTCGATTTCATGATTTCTAGATCAAATTTAGGTGTCTATTAAAATTGAATTGGATGTTTTAGATTCAAGATATGAAATAATTTGAATTGGATGATTTATAGATCAATTTTAGGTGTCTTCTGAGGGTAATTGTCAATTGAGTCTAATTGCATTTCAGATTCAGAGTATACAAATTGTTTCAATTTCATGATCTCTTGATCAATTTGACTGAATTTGATGTTTCAGATTCAAATTATGAAATCATTTTGTTTGAATTGCATGATGTTTAGTTATGTAATTGGCAATTGAGTTTAATTGCATTGAATGTTCACATTCAGACTATACAAATCATTTCAATTTCATTACTTCTGGATCAATTTTAGGTGTCTTCGGTAAGGGAGAGCCAATCAGATGAAAAGAGGTTCTCCATTTTCACGGGAACAAAGAGGGTGCACCTGAGGGCGGACAGCAGGGAAGACAGGGTGGCTTGGATGGAGGCGCTGTTGGCAGTGAAGGACATGTTCCCTCGGCTCTCCAATTCTGAGCTTCTGGCTCCAGCAGCTACTGTCTCTTTCTCCACCGACAAGTTGAGGCAGCGCCTTTTACAGGAGGGTGTCAATGAGGCTGCCATTCAGGATGTTGAGCAGATCGTGAGAAGTGAATTCACTGCTCTCCATGACCACCTTGTGGCCCTCAAGCAGAAGCAGTACCTTCTCATTGACACGCTGCGCCAATTAGAGGTAGACATCATGGCATTTACACATTTGGATTTGATCATACATTTTTCTATAATATAACTTATTATAGAGACATAATTGTTCTTTTACCTTTAACTTTTGTAATTACGTCCAAGATCAACATTGGCTGAGTGGTAATATTTATCAATATGGATCGATTGATTTCATAAAAATAAAGTTTTCATTGTGGACGCTTTTTTCCCTAGGATTAACAGATTCAAATACTTCAAAATGCAGATATTGTGTCTAGCCCATTCTACATGTATGTTTCATTTGCAAAACATGACATTGCATTATGCATACAGCATGCTTGTTTACCTATTCTTGCAGACAAGTTAGCCCGTGCTGTATACCGCTTTTATTATTACATATTTACATCATTATCAGAATCTATAAAGTTTATCCTTCTTACCATATGGTTAGTTATATTTCATTTTACTGCCACTTGTAGACAGAAAAAGTTGACTTGGAGAATACACTGGTTGATGAAAGCCAAAGGCAAAAGGATCGTCCTTCTTTTAGTTCAAGACATGAGCATAGTGGTATGATATATGTTTTGAAATTTACAGTTAATTATACTTCACCTCATATTAACAACCCGTTCTGTTAGCCAATGGCCAATATTTAGTTTGTCGTGTTTGAATATATGGCTCATTGAAACATAAGTTTGTTTTTCTGATATCTCTTTTTCTAATTTATTTCAGATGGAAGTGCAAGTGATTCTGATGATGATAACGACCTTAAAAGTGTTGGTGACGCAGATTCAGATGATGATGACAATGAATTCTTTGATACTGCAGACTTCCTTCCATCATGTTCTTCCAAAAGCAGTAGCTCTGATCATCGTCCATCATTTGATTCTGAAGATGAGGACCCTTTTGGTCATGAGGATGATGGAGATCCGGCTGTGAAATCTGTTGGATCTAATTACCCTCATGTTAGAAGGCGTAAAAAATTGCCCGACCCTGTTGAAAAGGAGAAGGGAGTCAGTCTATGGTCGATGATTAAAGATAACATAGGCAAGGATCTAACAAAAGTTTGTCTTCCAGTTTATTTTAACGAGCCCATCTCATCTTTACAGAAATGTTTTGAAGATCTGGAATACTCATACCTTGTAGACCGAGCTAATGAGTGGGGTAGAATGGTAAGTTTGTATTTTATAATTCAATTGTGTTCCCTAACAATATACAAAAAGTAGGTTCCTTGAATTTTGAAATCAATTGCTTTTTTGTAACATAATTTAGACTTCACTTGCCTCTTGGATAGAGTAAAGAATTCTTGTTTTCCTCTCATCATATGCGGCCTGCAAATTTAAGATGTAAAAGAATGTCATATCTTTGATTGTGAAAATATTAGAATGAAGGTCAATCAAATATATAAGTTGCAGATTATACCCTTTTCATGATACAAATGGTATAATATGAATGCAACAAAATACATGTAATGATGTGTATAGACATGCATGAAAGAATTGGATCCAGAAACATTGCATGTCTCTGAAATCTGTAAATTTTGATGAAGTTGCTGAGGGAAACTAATTTCTTTTAGTGCTGGAATTTCTTATGCATGTAATTTTCACTGTGCGGGGATTCCAAAATTTTACTTGTTGGAATATTAATTCAAAGTTGCTGCACCTTTGAGGAAAGTCTATTAACCTTCTTTGAAATGATTTGTAGGGCGATAGCCTTATGAGGATTCTAAATGTAGCAGCATTTGCAATATCAGGATATGCTTCTACAGAAGGTAGAAGTTGCAAGCCATTTAATCCACTATTGGGCGAGACCTATGAGGCTGATTTTCCTGATAAGGGCCTTCATTTTTTCTCTGAGAAGGTACTACGGCCACTTTCATATGCTTCTTAACGAATTTATACTCTTGTTCTTTTCTGTGTCAATGATAATGATAACTTAATCGACGATTGTTGTTAGAAGTCGATACTAAAGTTCACATATTTTCACTGTTTAATCTTGATACAGGTAAGTCATCACCCCATGGTTATTGCATGCCATTGTGATGGCAATGGATGGAAATTTTGGGGAGATAGCGATGTAAAGAGTAAATTTAAGGGTCGTTCAATTCAGCTTGATCCTGTTGGTGTTTTGACTTTGGAATTTGACGATGGAGAAGTTTTTCATTGGAGCAAGGTAAGTTGTGGCATCTGAGAGCTCTTCCTCGTCTCTTTGATTGCCTGATGAATATCTAACTTTTTACTATCAGGTAACTACATCCATTTACAACCTCATTTTAGGAAAACTCTACTGTGATCATTATGGTACAATGATTATAGAGGGAAATCGTGATTTCTCATGTAAGCTAAAATTCAAGGAGCAATCTATCATGGACAGAAATCCACACCAGGTGACCCTTTAACATTTCCTTTTCGTCTGTTTTTCTTAGAAATATGATAAGGGAACCCTCCAGTAGTATATTTACTAAAATGTGGGTAGGTTAGCATTAATTACCATTCACGGATTATTTTCACGTCGGTTTTGACACAGTTTGTTGCATCAAATAAAAATAAAAACAGCATTTGTATTGATAATAAGCAGAAAATACATGGAGATGATTTTCATGTTTCCTGACATATACTGGTCTGTGAAACAACGAGTTGGCAATTATACCATGCAATGCGGGCCACGGGCCGGACCAAAAAACGCACGCTTTCTTATCGGGCTACTTTTCGTCAGTCCTAACCTGCTCCGCCACATAGGGGAACATATAGGGCCGATAAAAAGTTGCCCAATAAAAACACATGAGTATTTTGTTCCCGCCCGTTTTAAGCCTCGCAACCCTTAATGGCATAAATCATGCAGCACTTCCACAGTTATATTGTCTTGAGTTCAATTCCCTAGTTACGGGCTCTTTTTAATATTTCGGATTCAGGGTTTGCCACATAAATGGGTAGGGCAGTGATGTAGGGTCTCAGGTATGGGATTGGAGCTGTCATGTTGGGTTCTGGTGAAGATGTGCTTCCTCTCTCGTACCTGCCATGTCCAGTTTTTATCATAAGATGAATAGCTAGCCATGAAGCAATAAGTTGTCATTTCCCATACCTGCTTCAAAATGTTTCTCAATAGTTTTTCACGGACCAAGTACCTTTAAGTAGCGTTTTTATTAGAAATTTTGTTCAGGAATGGGAATAAGATTATCATTGTTCATGTTTGGATTAAGATTTGTTGGTTATGAAATGGCTCTGGGAATGGGAATATTCCAAAAATTTAAATTAAAACAATACCTTAGTTCTCTCTTAGTCGTGTTGCTGATTTGTTTATTTATTCCCCTTGTGTTTCTTTGACTCGTTTTTTCATATCTTTATTTGTCTGTGTGTATGAAAGATTTCAAGTTGTTACTTATTCAGTGTTTATGGTCAGAAAAACTTATCCTGGTTATGAATTTATCTTTATGCCAAATTGTATCGCAGGTACAAGGAACTGTGCAAGACAAGAATGGAAAAACAGTTGCAACTCTTTTCGGAAAATGGGACGAGAGCATGTATTACATAAAAGGCGATTCTGGAAAAAGAAAAGGACCAGATCCGAAATCAGAGCCCGGATTGCTGTGGAAACGGAGCAAACCACCAAAGCACCAAACAAGATATAATTTGACTCGCTTTGCAATGACCCTAAATGAACTCACACCAGGACTCAAGGTCACGCTCCTTTGATTATCACTACCCTTTGCACTACAACTACTTTTACTACTACTACTCACATTGAGTTTTTATAAAACAGGAGAAGTTACCACCTACCGATTCCAGATTGAGACCCGATCAGAGATGTTTAGAAAATGGAGAGTACGACAAGGCCTATGCAGAGAAGTTGCGCCTAGAACAGAGACAACGACAGGTATAATTACACTGGGTATTTTTTTGGGTAAAATATTTCTGCACCCCTTAAACTATTATTTTCTTAAGAGTTGGTCCCTATCCTAGTTTTTCTAAAAATATATATTCTGGACTTGGTGAAAATATAGTCTTACACTCCTCTGTTGATTCTGACGTTGAATAATCCAAAATTTCAAAATTTGATTGTAAATATCGATATTTTTTGTTGTTGTCTTTGTTCTTAAGTGTGCTATTGTTGGAAGCAAATTGCTTGTGCTAGAGCTTAAATTTGAGAGTTAAGTCTAGTTAAATTAAAAAGAGAAGAACCTAGTGTGGGCTAAATCTATGAAATAAAAATAAAATAAAAAAGTGAGTCCAGAGAGTGCAAAAACATTTTACGGGTTCTTTTTTCTTCCTTTGTCTGAGTGATACTTAGTTCTGGATTGTGACGAGAACAGTTGACATTGTTTGTGCAAAACATGATATTCGCAGGCGCGGAAGATGCAAGAGAGTGGATGGAAGCCAATGTGGTTTGCCAAGGAGAAAGGTAGCAGCTCATACCGTTATTCCGGAGGATATTGGGAGGCCAGGGAGGCCGGAAAATGGGAATCGTGCCCCGATATATTTGGCCAGGTCCCCATCGAACAAAATCCCGATCCGTAAATGCGAAAACACGAGCCTCTCTTCTCCCCCCGGAGGTTATATCTTCTTTGTGTTCTATTCATTTTTTCCTTACAATTTTTTCCCCAAATATATACCAGGATGGTTTTGATGCTGACCATTCCAATAGTTGAAAAGGCATCATGAAATATGCATACAAAACATTGAAAATAAAATTTGATGTAATCTTTTTCTTCTCACTCTTTTATTTTCTGTAATTGATGAAAAATGTTCAAAAATCATTGACAATAGGACAAAAGTTCAACCTAGAGTTGGTAGTTCGGGTTCGGTTTGAAAAGGGTCTAGCCCGAATCAACCTGAAAGAGGTGTGGGTTCATTTGGGTTTTATATGTAAGAATCGCAGGTTTGTTTGGTCCAAACATTTGTCGGGTTCATTTTATATGATTTGAACCTACAAAATTGCAGGTCGGATTTTGGGTGTCGGGCCCAATTTGTCAACTCTAGTTCAACTTAAAGCTGAAAATAAGAGTTTTGGGTATGGTTTTTGGGTTAGAGGTGAATGTTTGTACGGGTTTCAGGTTGAAATCGGGTTGTGGGTTTTACATAAAAAATGAGTTGATTGGGCACAAGCAAACTTGACTCATCCAATATTTATTTGGAATTATTGTATCCGCCCGAACTTGCCAAAATATTGGTTGGGTTTTGTATCGAGTTTAACCCAATTATAATTACTTTTTCATATCTCAAGCATCACTATATCAAATTGCTGTGATCGAAATAGTAATTTGACGCTATATTTGATCCAGTAGAATAGATTAATGGCATAAATGATTCGAAAGTGACTCTGATTCACATAAAATCGATTTAAATCGAGCTTGTTCTAGTTATAGCTACTTTTTAACATCTCGATCATAACAATATCAAACGACTTATAAAATCGAACAAATAGTATCTTGATTTGACATTCGATCCGACGGAATATATCATAAACTGAAAACAAGTTTGGTAAGAAGAAAATAACATAACATTGCAACTAATAACAAAACAAAACAAAAAGAAGATGAATCAAACTTGAAGTGGAAGTTGGAAGTGAATGGGACTTGACTGAACCTATAGGACACAATAGTAATTGTAGTAAAAACGACAAGTCGCAAAGAAAATAGAATAGGAAAACGACAGGGTCTTGAGCCTCAAAACCCTGAGCAACAGGCAGTGAGTGACCCAACAGATTCTATAGAGACAGAGACAATTCTCTGAAGTGAGAAACAATATCTGAACAGAAACAGTCTCTTCATTTTCATATCTTTGATTGTGTTTAGAGAGAGAATTTGGGAATGTAACATCACCTGAGGTTTGTTACTTGGGACATCATATTTTCAAATTTTAAATTTTTGAAAGTCGGAGTTGACAATTCGGGTTTCAAACAAAAAGACCTTGAGTTCGACTTGTTAAAAGTGAAAATTTTACTTAGAAAATGTGTGGGTCGAGTTGGATTTTCTTAACTTGGGTTGAAAAGGCTTCCTCGATTAGGAAGGAGTAGGGTTCATTCAGGTTGTGGGCCTCGGGTCGGGTTACGTTTTATTTTCAAATGTGTGAGTTAGTGCAGATTTGTTCAACCTCGGTCCACAAAATTTGCTAGAGGTTGACGCATTACGAATTAATACGCATACATACACCAATAATAATATTTTAGACGCGAAATATCTGCTTGAATCCATTTGTTCTTTTTTTGTATAAATTGAAAGAGGATGTGAGTGGGCAAGCACTACTAGGAGAGGTGTGTGCTCCACTGGTTCAGACTTCAGATCATGCTGCTACACCTCCTGCCTGCCATTGCCAAGTTTTTGTTTTTATTTATATATATATATATATGCATACATGTTGCATACACCAAACTATATTGTTTAGTCATAATTTACTTTCCACTAGGGGTGTTCATATTTCGGTTTAGAGGAAAATTCAGATCCGGTCCTCATTTTCGGTTTGTCTAACTTTGAACCGAATTATGACTAATCCATCCATCGGATATTGAAATACCAAAATTACAGTTTAATATGTCTGACTTGACTCGACATGTGATTGATGAATACATTTACTCTCGAATTGTGTGCATATGTACTGCATAGTTATACTATCATGAATGAACAATATTAACCTTTGTATTTTCAAATTAACTAATTTGGTCATTTTGCTATCCAAAAGTGAATCAAATTGGAAATGATTTGTGTTGTCACAATTATAACCAAATCAAAGGAAACAACCAAGTAGCTGCATGGCCAAATATTACAAAAACCTAAGGTAATGCTCATATGTTTTAACATATATGTGTGCATATATTACCATTCCCAATTTGGTGCATACTCAATCTACCTATCTTTAGCCTTGTGCATGTCTACTTCTAACAAAATCAAGCTCACCTCATATTTCAAATCATTTTCATTTTGAATTGGATTCAATGTTGATAGACCCATCACTCATATTGTTCGAATCCATCCATCAAAACCCTAAAGACAATTTTGGTCTTGATTGGGAACTTCAGTAGTTGGAGTGACGTTCTTAACTGTCCGAGCAAGACATAATAATATACGTTAAAATAAAATTTTGTACTTATTTGGAAACTCTAGTTATGACGACAGCTTTGTCGATTGTTCGAACAAATATATGTTATGCTTGTCAAAATATTATCGGGACTTGTTTTGGAACTTGGTTAATGGAGTAGTGTTTTGTATTGTTCAAATAAAATGAATATACAAAAGAGAACACATGTTATAGAGAATGAACTAGACGTGACAGTATAAATTGTAGAGAGTGAAATGATTTGGATCTTTACCAATGAGAAATTATGTTGGAAGTGTTACGATTTGGTTGGTATACGAGATGTGGTGATTTTTTTATAATAATAAAATTTGTTTAAATCAAATTTGTCATTGTAAATTGCAAGTTGGACGAACACGTTCATTTTTAACGTAAAACTCGGTACTCATGTTTCTTTTACATCGAGTTAGTTCATTTCAACCCAAAATTCGTATTGTCGGCTCTCAATCATCCAATTAGTACAAATTTGAATTTGTGAAGTTTTGGCTAATAACCTATTGTAATATATTATGTTCCATTTTATATAAATTACATGAGCTCAGCTTAACTACCTTTTGAGTATTCTAGTAAAAAGAATTGTCTTTTCTTAATTCCTTGTCTGTCAGTCAATTAGAACATGCTTTATTTTATTTTATTATATACTTATATTATATAAATTTTAATTCCCCCCTTTCTGAAATCTAATTTGTGCATACAAATAAGTAAAAACAAGAACATAAACTTTTAGTCTTGACTAGCTTACAATTTGGGCCATCACTTGTAACACATAACATATTTCATATGTTCAGACTCGAATTATTAGACCAATAATAAATCATAGCCGACAAATTAGATTCAAACCCGCAAACAAATGGAATCTGACTCAAAAATTTTGTAAATTCAGGTCGCATAAATTGGTCAGGATTAGATAAATGTTTATTAAAAAATTGCAAGTCGACCAGACAAACTCGCATATGTGTGTGTAAAACCAAACTTAACCTGCAACTCGAACAAACTGTCACCCTTTTCGGGCTTAGATTATGCATTTTCAACCCAAACTTGAAAATTTGGTGTAAACCGACCTGAATTCCGAATAATGAGTGAGTAATAAGCCATTTCTCAACATGGTTCGTATACCAAAAAAGCGGGCAAGAGATGGCCCGACCCGACCCAATACCATTTTATTACACTACAAAACTCACTTTCTCTCTCTGCTTCTTCGTCTTCTTCCGATTCTCATCCATTGTTCCAACTTCCAAGCAACAACAGTAGCAGCAATAGCAGTTACAGTCTTCTACATTTCTCAGAGACCCAATACAGTAAAAACCCTATTCTCTTACACCCACCTTCTCTTCTCCGATCCCACCCATTTCTCGCCGGGAAAATGCCGCCTTTGCTGCATTCTCCGGCCACTTTCCGGCGACCATAATACGAACCCAACGACAGAACCGCCCAAAAAATGCGAGAAGCGTTGCTCTCTTTCTCAGAAACCGACATTACCATCACCACCAAGAAGAAAAAGCCGCACCACGAAGCCACCAAAGAGCCACAGCTCGAGCTCTCCACCGGCCGTACCCGATCTCGGCGCGTGACCCCCACCGTCGAGAAGGCTCTCCTCAACGGAGATCTCTACACCGGCACTTTCTCCTCCGGAAACGTCCCCCACGGCTCCGGGAAGTACCTATGGTCCGACGGCTGCATGTACGAGGGCGCGTGGAGTAACGGCAAGGCCTGCGGCTACGGGAAGTTCTCGTGGCCCTCCGGCGGCACCTACGAGGGCGATTTCAAGTCCGGTCGCATGGACGGTCACGGCACCTTCATCGGCGCCGACGGCGACACCTACCGCGGCTCCTGGGTCGCTGACCAGAAGCACGGCTTCGGCGAGAAACGGTACGCGAATGGCGATGTCTACGACGGCGCGTGGAGGTCGAATCTGCAGGACGGCCATGGGAGGTACGTGTGGAGGAACGGCAACGAGTACGTCGGCGACTGGAAGAGCGGCGTGATCGAAGGGCATGGGGTTTTGGTTTGGGCCAATGGGAATCGATACGAAGGGTTTTGGGAAAATGGTGTCCCGAAAGGTAAAGGAGTGTTCACTTGCGGTGGAGATTGGGACAAGGGTTTCAAGAGATCGTCGGTGGATGGTTCGAGAAATTTGAATTTTCCGAGGATTTGTATCTGGGAATTGGATGGTGAAGCTGGTGACATCACCTGTGACATTGTTGATAATGTGGAAGCTTCAATGCTGTACAGTAATAGGACTCAACATGAAGCTGGAGCTGGAAATGGAGATTTACAGAAAAGTCCTTGTTGGTCTCATGGTGGTGGAGACAGTGAGGTTAAGAAACCTGGGCAGACCATATCCAAAGGCCATAAGAACTATGATTTGATGCTTAATGTTCAACTGGGTATTAGGTAATTTCACTAATTTCTTCATAATGTCATCTGGGTATCGGTAAATTTGGCTAATTTCTTCATGATTTGAACTGGGTATTAGGTAATTTCACTAATTTCTTCATGATTTCTAATGGGTATTAGGTAGTCTGACTAATTTCTTCTTGATTTGAACTGGGTAGTAGGTAATTTGACTCATTTCTTCATAATTTCAACTGGGCAGAACTAGAAGTTCATTTGCTTGATGTGTTGTGTCTTTACATTTTGATTACATTGCCTTGTAGATATTCTGTTGGGAAGCATGCTTCGATTTTTCGAGAACTTAGGGTCACTGATTTTGATCCTAAGGAGAAGTTTTGGACAAGGTTTCCTCCCGAAGGATCGAAGTTTACTCCGCCCCATCAGTCGGTGGACTTCAGGTGGAAGGATTATTGTCCCATTGTGTTCAGGTATTGATTCTATGAGAGACTCGGGTCAAAATTGAGCTAGGGTTTGAGATTTTAGCACTCCGTTACATCTCTTGAATCGAGTTTTGAATGTCTCTAAATTATTCTGTTTTTGTGGTGGTATTTAGACATTTGAGGGAATTGTTTGCAATAGATCCTGCTGATTACATGCTAGCTATTTGTGGAAGTGATGCACTTAGGGAACTGTCATCCCCCGGAAAGAGTGGAAGCTTGTTTTATCTAACTCAAGATGATAGATTCATGATTAAAACTGTGAAGAAATCAGAAGTCAAGGTTAGTTGCTAAGCACTTTTGACTTTCAGTGCATTAATTTGGAAAAGCAAAATTTGGAAATTAGCAGTTCCTTTTTCCACTGATTGTCACCACTGATTGGTAATCATGTTCAGGTGCTTATTAGGATGCTTCCGAGTTATTATCAACATGTTTGTCAGTACAAGAACTCCTTAGTAACCAAGTTTTTAGGGGTGCATTGTGTGAAACCAGTGGGAGGTCAAAAGGTGCGGTTTGGAAACTTGATTTTGCATTGAATTGCTTTCTTTGCTAAATGCTTATCAATGTCTTGTTGTGATTGAGACAGACTCGTTTTATCGTGATGGGCAATCTGTTCTGTTCGGAATATCGCATCCATAGACGATTCGACCTGAAAGGTTCTTCCCATGGCCGCACAACTGATAAGCCTGAGGAGGAAATTGATGAGACAACCACACTAAAGGACCTTGATCTTAATTTTGTGTTTCACCTTGAACCATCGTGGTTCCAAGAGCTTATTTGGTAAGTAAGGCTGAGTAGCATATTTTTAACTGCCCATTCCTTTGGTAACAGACTATTATTTATCTGTAGTTGGATCCTGCTTTCGTATGATTGCTCATTGGCGTGTCATCATTTGTCTATTTCAGGCAAATTGATAGAGACTGTGAGTTCTTGGAAGCAGAGAGGATCATGGATTATAGTCTTCTGATCGGCATGCACTTTCGTGATGATTTAGAGGATGAGATAAAGAGGTCACCGTCTGATATACATGCAGGTAAATTATCCTTTGATTTCTCATATGGCTGAAGCTCTAAGGTAGCGTTTGGATTAGGAAAAATAGAATAGAAATGGGAATCAAGAAAGGGAATGAGAATTTGAGCCATTCCCACGACTGAAAAATCCTAATCCAAACATGAACGATGAGAATCTCACTCCTATTTGGATTCTTAATTTCTATTCCTAAACAATTTTGATAATCCAAACACTACCTACACGTCACATTCCAGGTTTTGGGAAAACTGGTCGGACTATAATAAAATTATTTCACTGAAGATTTCTTTCCTTCCTTTATTCAGGAAAAAGATTGCATAATGACGAGACATTTATGAGAGGATACCACTTAATTAGAGCAGATCAGAATCTAGACTGGATTTTGGAAGACCGGTATGCATTTTATCGTTAATACTGTTTCCATGCTCTATTTAGTTTTGTATAGATTGCATTGAGTATCTCTGAAATAAACCAATTCATTTAAAGCTAATCCAGAACACGGTGTTTGGGATTCAACCTTGTAAAACTTTGTGCAAATATCGGGTGGGTGAAGATTCTTTTCTACTTCAATGTAATTATTTCCACAGGATTTTTGATATAAAAGTGTTGCCTTAGGTTACACAGAGCATATGGCCCCGTTTAGATATAATGCATTTGTAGCTATCGAGAGTGAAAAAAGTTTGAGCCGGTCTAATGGCATCTTCTTTAGTGCCTATATGGACCCGGGAAATAGATTGACAAGCTGAAAGAAAATGCTCCCCACTTCAAGATATTACTAGTCATATGCAAAATTGCATTATGACAAGACGATCACTTACCACAAACAAATCAATCTATGGTTTCCGATTGAGTTTTCTCTCCTTTTCTTCGTTGTCCCACTTAAGAGTCGAGTATCTAATGATTTATTTCCTTGGATTCAATCGTGTTGGTTAAAGTGACTGAAACTGACATGAATATTAATTGCAAAACTCTGGTTTATCTTGTAGACAACAGAAGTGGTGGGCCTGTGGGGTATCCTTGCTTTTTCTTTTTTCTAGATAGAAACAAAACTTTGTAAATTGTTTATTCACTTTCTCATAGCTGATGAAATATCTAGAATAAGTTTTGTTTGTTGTTAACAACTTGAAACGTCAAATCTATTATAGTGTGGTCAAATTGTTTGTTGGGCATTTCCAATATTCCAATTATGGGTTGCATACTTGCATGCTGTTAAGGTGGAGTATAAAAAGTAAAAGCCAGTGTTATGAAATTCCGTGGTGGTTGACCGATCATTACGCATATGATCGTGTACTATCCCCTGAATGATTATTATGTTTTAGAGGTGCAAGGGGCGACCCAGTGCACGAGACTCCTACTGTTTCCGTGACTTAAGCCCGTGATCTCAATATCACAAGACAGCAACCTTTATGGTTGTGCCAAGCCCATCCATGTATTTGAACTGGTTTTTAAGCTCATTTATGTTGTGTTATCTCCAGGGGAGCTCTTATCCGGTTAGGGTCAAACATGCCAGCAAGGGCGGAGCAGGTGCAGAGGAGGATGCAAATGGATCAGTACACTGGAAGCGGAAGTAGTAACAATTCAACACCTACGCAGAATGGTGGTGAGATGTTTGATGTAGTCTTGTATTTCGGCATCATTGACATTCTCCAAGATTATGATATCAGCAAAAAGATAGAACATGCATACAAGTCCTTGCAAGCGGACCCCACATCCATCTCAGCCGTTGATCCCAAGCTCTACTCGAAAAGGTTTCGGCATTTCATACAGAAAATTTTTGTTGAAGAAAAGTGACGTGATAGGAGGGGAGGAAAAGAATGGACAATCCTGCAAATGAAAACCCGATTGGACAAGACTCAAAGCAAAAGAACATGAATGAATATCACATGGGAAGATCAGAACCTGAATGGGAACGGGAATGAGAATGAGATTCTCATAGTTCATGTTCAGACTCTGATTTTTTATTCTCGTTCCCATTTCGAATTTTCTAATCCATACGCCACCTGAATTCCTGAGAAGTCAATGACCAAGCGGGTTTTCTCCGAGCACGAGAAGGGAAGCAGTGGAGGGCACAGAAGCAATGTATGTACATCTTTACAAATTGTTTAGTTCTTTTTCTTTGTTTCAATTTTATCATTTGGGTAATTATGGAAATGTATAGGGGGACAAAATGCTTGTGGTGGTTCTGTTGAAAGGTGAGAGAGGAATGGGAATAAGTAACAAAGTGTACAGTGTAGGTATAGTATGGAGCCAGTCAAAGAAGAAAAGAGAGTAATGGATGGAAAATTCTTTATGGTGGCCTGACATAGGCCATGTTTTCTTACTTGTTTATTGAAATATGAGTTTGATTTTAGTGTTAAAGATAGGTTTGGCTTGCCTGATGAGCAAGAAAGAAAGAGAAAAGAGAAAGGGACACAAGCTTAACCTCTCTCTCTCACACACTTTTTTGCTATATCTCTCTATCTATGTTGTGTTCAAAGTTCAAACTTGGAACAGCTCATGCTCATGGGTTTTGCTTTTTGCAGGGAGTAGTAGTAGAGCCATGAAAAGAAGAGAAAAGCACAAAAACAGACATGGTGGAGTCTCTCACTCTCTCTCTCTCTCTCTCTCTCTCTCTATATATATATATATATATATCATTTTCTTTTACTTCTTTTGAACAATACCCAAAAGCTATATGGTATAGTTACTATAGTAGTATTTTGTATAAAATAGGATTTGAGATCAATTGGTTGGATTGGGCCTTATTGTGTGGCTTGTTAGACCCCACAAGTATATATTTGTGTTCCAAATTTGTTGTGTTTAATGTAAAAGGGCGGAAGCAATTGCAACTCACTTCATCTTTCGTTTATGTAATGCCAAAATAAATGTGAAATAACACTATTATTAAACGTGTTGTGTCATGTCCTTTACTTTAGCTTCTTTTGAACAATACCAAATAATTATATTCCTATAGCAGTACATGTATAAAATAGGATTTGAGATCACTTGGTTGGGTTGGGCCTTGTTAGGTCCAACAATCCCATAAGGTACATTGCTCAACTTAGATTTTGTAGTGGTTCAACACTTGAAGCTTGTGCTGATTTTGGTTGACTTTTTAGGCCACATTACATTAGGTGGTCCTCAAAATCCATGTGTTATAGTACCAAACTATCAATTGTTATGTTTATATTTTGTTATCTTTTGCCATTACATGTATAGTTATATGGAAAACAATGGATTGAGTAGAGCCTACTATTGGAATCAAAAGTAGTTGAGTTGTGTCTCCACAAAACAATCAACCATAATATTTAGGGTTGGAGCCTAAATTGAGCTTTTAAGTAAACAATATGTCTCCACTTCGAATCTATTTTAAAAAGTAAAAAATATTAGCTCAATAGTGGAGACACACGAAATGAGATGACTCGTATGTTTTTTTTCCTTCCATCTCTTTTCAACGAGATACGAACTCCCGACTTCTATTTGAAAAGTATATAATGTTTGAACAGTTAGATTGTTTTCTTCGTGGCGCGATAGAGCGTCTCACATCACGTTAAATGAAATTATATTATTTTTTTGTAATTTTATTTTAAGTTAACAAAGATATATGAAAGTGCATTAGGGTTGTGCAAAGTTTATGTATTGAACTGAAAACCAATATCGTGGTCGCTTAAAGTCTTGCATAGAAGTAAACCGATCCATTGAGTTGTCGCTCATAGTGTCACATAGGAGAAGACTTATGTTTAGTCGCCTCCTATAGGTAAGTGTGAACGGTTCAAGTCATATCCAATTAACACCCCTAAATGTATTCACACAGTTACAATAATTCTAAAATTTAAGTCGAAACTGAAAAGAGAGTATGAAATCTCATATAGATTGAGTTTCAGTCTATAATTAACTACTTGATTACCTTATTAATATACTAACTTAAATGCATTATTGTAACAAACAAAACATCACCAACTACTTTGTAGTGTAATTGCAAAGTCAAAGCAAAATAAATTAGGCATAAAAATTGTTTATTTTTATTTTTTTATCATAGCATAAAAATTGTTTATGGGTTTTGAACAACCCAATAACATTTAGATTAAATTAACTAAGTATAGCCGCAATTGAAAGGCTTTAATCTATTTTTTTTACAATAATTAATTTCATATTAAATAAAGAGTAGGTTAATTTAATTTATTATAGTAAAAATGATCATTAAATCAAACTAGTTGTTTTATTAAATATCAACTCTCAAGTCAAAGTGGTGCCTTATGCTAAGGGATGTTGACGTTTGGCAGTAGAAAACATAGAATAAGTCAACTTGCAAATTTGGTTGTCAATTGGAATTTTTCAGTGAGAAATTGACAATTTTATATGGAGTGTGAGTAGAGCTGACAATTCGAGTTGAAACTCTAAATTCAAGCTGGACCTAAAAAGGTTTATATTACTAGTTTTGAGGAGTTAGATTTGGTTTTACCAGTAACACGTGTGACTTGGACTGCAATTGGGACGTCAAATTTGGTTCAACTTAAAAAATTAGTAGGAGGTTCTTTAATGTGCCTTGAGCTCGCATAAATATAAATCGGGTTTTAAATACTCATATATTCAAAAATCGATAACAATTTGTAAGTTCATGTATCATAAAAGATACTTGTTTTTCTTTTTTAAATTGGGTCGGACTAGCAACACACACGTCAAGTCGTCAAGTAAAACCTCCCAACCAACCCAAAACACACACATTTTATACGTAAAATATCCATCTCGAAACTCACTATACTTACGAGTTTGGATTGGATATTTTCAACCCGAATTCAAAAACTCACCTAAAATCTAAATTAACAGAGGTGGAAATTGAAGTTTTGCGTTACCTAACCCAATAGAGGCTCGGGTTGTTGGTCATGGTTCGTGGTCTAGGTTGGATTAGGATTTTTACATGCAAAATGTGCGAAATTCATACTTTTCCACCCGACTTAGAGATGAAAATTCGGGTTGATATGTTATATGTCCAACCCAAAATGAGTGCGGGCTCTGTAATATGAAGTTATCATGTAAATGCACGAGTTCACGTGAGTTTGTCAGATCCAACCTGCAATTTTTTGGATTGAGTTTCAGATGCCCGCTATTTTGAGCCAAATTGTCAGTCCTAAGTCTTGTACGAAGATAAATTCAATCCGACTTAAAAATTAAACGCTTCCACATTTTGCAATCCAAATCCGTAAAAATATGTTTCGAGTTTCGGATATTTGCGAGTTCGGCTCCAAATCGACAACTCAGTTCTATCAATCAAGCATGCAAAAACACACAGGAGAAGACAGAGCAGCAGCCAAGCAGCCCCAAGTTGGCCACAGCCACTGCACATTCCAGGAAGCTCTCCAAAAATCAACCCAAAACCAGCACTCATGCTTTGACCTTCTTCCCCAAATCCAAACCCTAACCCTAACCCCAACCACTGTTTTCTTGTTTTTTTCTGAATTTTTTTCTCTCTCTTTCTCTTGCTCTTCAAGTTCCATTTTCTATAGATATTTATTTCAATATTATTGGTGTACAATTGATCGTTGAAAGTTGAAAAAGCCCTGTGCTTTGACCAGTCAACGTCTTCTCGAGTCCATCTTCACAGCCTCTACACCTTCTTCTCCTTCAGAGAACGAACCAATTGAATCGCACAGAGAAGCAGCGATGGCCGGAAGAGCGAAGTCCTCTGCTGCACAGGAAGCGGCGTGGGCCGCCGTACAGTCGATCGGCCTCGGATACGACCTCGCCGACGATTTGCGTCTCAAGCGCTGCAAGCACCTCAACAACTCCTCCGATCATCGGTTAATCGCTATCGGCGATTCTCAGGCTCGCACCTTGGTCGTCCCCGGCGGAATTTCTATCCCCAACGTCCCGAAGCCGATCAATTGCGACAAAGGCGAGCGCATGAGGTTTAGCTCCGACGTTCTCTCTTTTCAACAGGTCTGGTTTTGTTCCTCTCTCTCTGTATCTTTCATTTTCTGCTATTTTCTATGTTTTCTCTGGTTTTGATTCTTAGATAGAAGAAGAAGAGTTAAAGTTTGTTCAAATTTAGCCATGGATTATATGATATTTGTTGCTGTATCGATTGTTTTGTGCTCATGAATATGATCAATCAACCATGATTATGGCCAATTATAGCTATAGTTTTAGACTAACATGCAGCCTCGTGCACAAGCTGTTGTTGTGGCGCCTTGGATTCGATCAAAATTTAACAACTTTTGATACTATATTAGATGGTCGACTCGAGTAGGGGCTCAATTATAGTTTTATACTTTAAGGAGAATCAATCAGTTGAATGAGTTAATGGCCTTCGCATCTTGTTATTTGTTCTTGAGCACCTAGTCCAAGACTTGTAAGTTGGTGCTACTGTTTCTCCCTCTGTCACAAAATTAGTGTTCACTTTCTCATAACATTTTGTCTTAAAATGAGTCCGCTTTCCATTATTGGATGTCAGTTATGTATGAATTACCAATAGTATCCTGAAAATAGTTAGTTTAGAACGTTGGGAAAATGGACACTCATTTTGGGACGTTGTAAGTACCTAGCTAAGTTTGGATTTTGTTTGGGGAATGGGGACTGAAAATTTGAGTTGCTAATTGTTTCAAAATTTGATATATGCTGAATGTGATTTAAAGCTGTGGCCAAGTGAATTTTTGTAAGCCTTAACTTGCCGTTCAGTTTGTTCATTATTGTATACTAAAATGCATCTTCTTTGTTATTTTCTTGTAGATGTCAGAGCAGTTTAACCAGGAACTATCGCTTTCTGGTAAAATACCCTCCGGTCATTTCAATATGGCATTTGACTTCACAGGGAGTTGGCAGAAAGATGCCGCCAACACTAAAACCCTCGCTTTTGATGGGGTCTTCATCTCGCTCTACAATGTGGCACTCGATAAGTCGCAGATAGTACTACGTGACCGAGTCAAACAAGCTGTCCCATCATCTTGGGATCCCGCTGCATTGGCGAGGTAAGATGACATTTTATTTTGGGTAAAGATTGTAGCATGTTGTCCATCGGAGAGCAATGCCTGCTGTTTAAACAATCCAAATTTAAGTGAAGTTTAATAAAGCATTCAATAGATGGGCACCGGCTAATGAAACTGTATAAACGATTTGAAGTTAAAAAATGTAATATGACGCATGATAAAGCAACAGTTGTTTGCGAATTCTTCTTGCCCTGTCTAACTTTGGCTAAGTCACTCATGCCCACACAATTTCTCTAAACAAGTGCTTTATCAATAGATTTGTATTGAAACACTTAAGTTCTAAATTGCATTTCTATGATTATGTCTCATTTATTTTAGTGTAAGCTAAATGTATTAGAATCTTACACAATTGAATGTTGTTATCGTCTATTTCAGGTTTATTGATACTTATGGTACTCATGTTATTGTGGGTGTTAAGATGGGAGGAAAGGATGTTATTTACATGAAGCAGCAGCATTCTTCGATTGTTCAACCTGCTGATGTTCAGAAAAAATTAAAGGATATGGCCGACAAGTTGTTTACTGAGGGACCCGGGTCACAGAAATTGAATGCCAGGGATAATAAGGTTGGGATTTTTTGGCTTTTCTACCCCCTTAAGTCTACAATAACAGCATCCCAATGGCTTGAGAATGGATCTTCATTTCCTGTCCATTATTTTTTGGAAAACGGAGTTCCAATTTTTTAATTATTGAGCTCCATTTTCTGTCTGAGAATTAATTGACTTCAGACACATTTTGGCAGAGACGATTTTTGTTTGTTTGTATAATCATGCTCTCTTCCGGTTAGAAATGCAAATTTCTCTGTAATTTTACAAGCATTGATTCATTTTACAATTTTATTTATTTGTGGAAATGTTGTTGTAGTGGTTTGATCTTTTGTCATAATTACTTCCACGATGTTATTGCAGTTTTTTCTAAATGAGCAAGGGATCAATTTTACAAGGCCATCCGGTTCTTATTCCACTGTGGAGGTACACTTTCAGCTCAATAAAGTTTTTCATGTACATTTAGGCTTTTAGTGATGCAAAGACCCTGCTTAACTTGTGATGGCACCTAATTTATATTGAATTTGAATACTACTTGTATATCTTACATTAATACATCATGTTTGTCATGGTACATGCTGCCTATATTCATAATTTTCTTATGATGAGCTTTTTGGCTTCTCCATATTTAATGTTGACCTTTGTGTCATAAAGAGTAATGATATTTCACTAAATCTTTGAAAAAGTTTAGGATTGCAATGCTGTTTACTTGTTTGATGCTATCCATTTTTTTTGTAATTTATAAATGTCCTTACTCTGTGAATAGAGCTGGCAGTTTCTGTTTCAGATTTGGTTGGAAAGGCCTAGCCCAAAACCCGACCCGCGGATTTTTTATTATATATATATTTTTTTTTATTATTATTATTACCTATAAGTGTGGGTTTGTCTGACCCGATACAGAAATTAATTGGACTTATTTTATGTGACCCAAACCTAAAAAAGTGTGGGTCGGATTGGGCTTCGAGTCCAAATGGCTAGCTCTAGTTGTGGACATTGCTGATTTCTTACTTTCACCTACTTATGCTGTTTACTTCTTATTTTCAGATTCAGGATATAACCTTCAGTTGCAAGAGAAAAGGTGGAAACTTTAAAAACCATCTTCCACACGAGGATTGGTGTCAGACTGTTCAGTTAGAACCTGATGTTATCTCCATGTCATTCATCCCCATCACATCATTATTGAGCGGAATTCATGGAAGTGGATTCTTGAGCCACGCCATTAATCTCTATCTACGCTGTAAGCACATTTGTCTTCTTGTGCATGTTCGTATTGTTAAGAGACAAAAATTGACATGTTAATTGCTCGTTTTATCGATCTGTAGCACGATATTAATGTTTGTTGAGTTTCCTTAACACAGACAAACCACCAATCGAAGAACTTCATCAGTTTTTAGAGTTTCAACTTCCACGGCAATGGGCTCCGGTATTTAGTGAGCTTATCCTTGGTCCTGACAGGAAGAAGCAAAGTAGTGCATCCTTACAGTTCAGCTTCATGGGTCCCAAGCTTTACGTTAACACAGTTCCGGTAACATTCCTAGTCATTCATGGCCTAATTTCTTGCATCCTACTGGCTCGTCTTATGTTTCTTTTTGTTAAATTTCTCTAGTGTTTTTGGATTGCTTTTGTACAATGCCTAATTATCAAATCATAACCAGAACTTTTCGTTTTCCTTTCAGTAATGAAAATTAGGTTGGATAGTGTTTTATGACGGTTTTGATGCATTTAGAGCTGCAAAATATTGGCATTTTTTTATTGAGAGTTTATATGATATTTTGACAGGTCGATGTGGGTAAAATGCCAGTTACTGGCCTGCGGCTGTATTTGGAAGGGAAGAGAAGTAATTGCTTGGCGATTCACTTGCAACACCTTTCAACGCAGCCAAAGACATTCCAACTCGAGGACGAACCAAATAGGAACATTTCACATTCCTCCGAGCGAAAGTACTATGAGAAGGTTCAGTGGAAGAGCTTCTCTCACGTCTGCACGGCCCCTGTAGAATCTGACGAAGATCTCTCCATTGTTACCGGAGCCCACTTCGAAGTTGGAGATTCCGGTCTCAAGAAAGTTCTCTTCCTACGACTCCATTTCTCCAAAGTCGTCGGAGCCATGGCTCTCAAAAGACCCGAATGGGACAACTCCCCAGGTTTGGCCCAGAAATCGGGAATGATCTCAACCTTGATTAGTACCCACTTCTCGACCACTACTCAAAAGCCGGCTCCAAGGCCGGCTGATGTGTACATCAACTCGGCCGTGTACCCAGGAGGACCTCCCGTCCCCACCCAATCACCTAAACTCTTGAGGTTCGTCGACACGACGGAGATCACACGTGGACCCCAAGACTCTCCCGGGTATTGGGTTGTTTCCGGCGCAAAGCTTCACGTCGAGAAAGGTAAAATCTCTATCCGAGTCAAGTACTCTCTCTTGACCGTGATGTTAACTGACGATGAAGCCTCATCCGAGTTTTGAGTGAAGATGTTGTATCGAGAAAGTGTCGATGAGATCGAAAGTCCAAAAGAGAAGTTATAGGATAGAATTCATAGGGAAATGCTATATATAAATATATATGTATTGGTTTGTGGATAAGATGATATTGCTGTTGTCATAGGTAAAAGGTTTGAAGATTGGAGTGAGATGAGAGATGTACATAGATTCTTCATTCATTGTTCAAAAAGTGTAGTCTTTACTCTGTTCTTGTAGAGCATTCATGGCTTCATGCTATTTTGAACACATTACTTTGTCTGATTGATTGATTAATAATAGGTTCAACATTGTGTAACATTCATGATAAATGATATTTTCTTCGGTTTCAAAATGAGTATCCAGTTTTATTTTTTAGAAAAATTAGGAAACTTAGTTTAAATTGTACATTTACTCGTGTATTTCGTTAAAACAAAGGACATTAACTAGAGGTCTCTATTCGTGGTCACAGGTCATGTTGAAATTTTAGTATTCTATTGATCTGATTATTAATCTACACAAAATAACCTGTGACTTGGGAGTTGTCGATTTTGATTCTTTGAATAGAATATTCTAGTTAGTTTATGAATTTCTCTTCATTCATTTTTTAAAAGCTTATTTTCTTTGACAATGAGAAGGAAAAAACTTAGACAAAACTTGTTTAGTTTGAAAATGGTTATTCCTCTATTTTCCAATTTATTATAATAAACAATATTCTATCATTCAATAAGTTTGAAACTTGGGCAGCACTCTGAAACTGAAATAGAAGTTTATTATAAGAGTACAATTGTAATTACTCCTAAGTTTTAGTATTTTATTCTGTGCCAATATCATAGTTTGGATTCTAAATTGAAGGTCGACTTGTTCCTGTTCATATATTGCATTAATTGATGCTCACATGTAATGTTGAAAGAAATTGAAAGCGAAAGGGTATTTATATAGAAATCGCTTTCGTGTTGCATACTGCTGAGGGCATGTAGTACTAGTATTGAATTTGCATAGTCATGAAATGGAAAGCTTGAATCGGATTGATTTTGATTTTGGATGGTTGGTTTTGATTCAGATTTTGTTTTTGATATTGGTTGGTTTTGATTCGGATTTGTAATTTTAGTTTTTTGTTGCCGGAAAATTCAAGGGTTGAACTCTTCATTTAAAAAAATAAACAAATTATCCACGTCAGCGAAAATTTCACACGTGAGCGCAAACTGGTACAGCTGGCAGTGCATTAACGAAGCTCCTAACGGCCACAGACGACAAGTACAAAATTGAGTTCAAAATCGAAATGTAATTTCTAACTCTGATACAATTATAAATTTGATACTAAATTGAATTTCCAGTTAAAATATAGATACTATTTTTGCCTTTAACCCTTTTTAAAAGCTTATTTGTTTTTACAATGAGAATAAAAAAGCTTAGTCAAAACTTGTTTAGTGTGAAAGTGATTATCCTCTATTTTCCAACTTATTATAATAAACAATATCCTATCATTCAATAAGTTTGAAACTTGAATAATAGATTTGGCCATTTGGGATAACAAAAGTTACAAAAATTGTCTTTTAGTTGTTTTAAATACCAGAAAATTCAATCTAGATGTACCAATTTTAATTAAATATTTAAATAAATATATGGAATCATAGATTTTTCTATATAAATACCGTGGAAATTCATGTTTCACATTTGACTTCATCTATATATAACTATAAGAAAAAAGACTTATTCTCATTTAATTGTAAAATTTTACTTTAATATATCCCAAGAGAAAAACACCAACATGTCTAACAAATGAAACAATGAGTCAAAACATTTCTAGACGTAATTAGTGTAAATACGTGAACTTTCATCAAATATATAAATATAGAGAGCGATATGTTAATATTTTTTACTTTGAATTTGGACCAACCATTGACCAAGCAGTCAAAGGCGTGATTTTAAAAGGTATTTGTCAGTTTGACGTTGTTGATTAATTAGCTTAAAAAAATAAGTATGAATATAATGAATCATTAAATTACTCCAATATTTTATTTTCCTTATTTCATAAATTTATACTCCTTTTAGTTTTATTTTTTTGGGGTTTAAACCACTAGTTTTTTAAGTGGGCCCGCAAACTCACAGTTAGTACCTTTAAGTCGTTTTACGACACCTAGATTAAGCCTCATTCGAGGGTAAGTCACAATTAAAGCTCATCCCTCTCTCCATAAGTGTGTTGAGCGGAGATCGAACGCAAATGCTCTTTCCACCCACGCAGCCTGTGTAGTTAACTGCGCCAGTACTACCCTTGGGTTCCTTTTAGCTTTTCTTTATCAAACATTATCAAAAATAAAATTAACTTCTTTTTCAAATATAGTTTCTTTTCTTTTTTTAAGTTTAACCAAATTCAATAAAATAATTCATTGTTCAGAGTTCAGACTCTTCCAAAACTTTTTTAGTTACTAATAAAATAGAATCAATTTCCTTAAAAAAAGAAGAAGAAATTGGAGGATTTGTCCAAGAATTGGGATGAAAAAGATAGGTTCATTTGAACTTACTATTTTTTAACTTAATTTAATTAACTTGTCAACAATCCATAACAATGGGCAATGACATGAACAAGTGTAGACTCATTCAAAAAAAAAAAAAAAAAAAACTCTATATAAACCCACATAGCTCTTAAGCTTGGGAACCATCTCTCAATTCCATTCCATTCTATTTCAGCTCTCAAATCAACCATATAATAATTATCCGACAAAACAAAGATCGTTACGATAATTAGCTAACAACTAGTTTGCTAATTATCATAATTAGATCGAATTTGTTTTGTAATTAATATACATACCATAATCTTAATTATGGCTTTTGAAAGTAACAAAAATAGTGAAAAAAAGAGCAAGATTTTGATATTTGGAGCAAGTGGGTATCTTGGCAAATACATGGTGAAAGCAAGTGTCTCTTTGGGACATCCAACTTTTGCCTATGTTCGTCCAATTTCTGGTTCTCAAGATTCTTCCAAGTTCTTGCTTCACCAAGAATTTGAGTCCATGGGAGTCACAATCTTTCAAGTAAATTTTTATTTTATTTTCTATAATTTTGTTCTTGATTTTTTTGGTATTGTATTGTGTTTTGAAATGGTTATGTGAATTGGTATTTTATACTTTATAGGGTAGCTTGGATGAGCATGAGAAGCTTGTTTTTGCTGTTCAACAAGTTGATATTGTGATTTCAACTTTGGCTGTTCCTCAACATCTTGAGCAATTCAAGATTGTTAGAGCTATCAAAGAAGCTGGCAACATAAAGGTATATATATATATATATATGTTTACATACATGCATACATATAGCAAGTAGTATCAGTCAATTCGTGTCCGCCGAATTCTTTAAGAGTGAATATGAGTGTTAAATCGTGAGATGTTATCTCTTTATTGACTTAACTGAGTTTCAGCTCATAATTCTTTGACAAATATTCTTTTTTCTCACATATGTGTGTAGAGAGAGAGGAGTCTCGTCAGTCTTTTAGTGGATGAGAGTCGCCCGAAACACGAGAAAATTGAATTTGAACGGATGTTTTGCACCTACAAATTTATTAAAGCGAGTATGAGTGTTAAATGTGGACGTGCCGCACTCTCATAGACTTGATTGAGTCCCAGTCATTAACTTTTTGACACTCTCTATATGTATATGTATATGGAGTATTTGTCAAGCTAGTTGTAGTTATACATAACTTGATATTCGAATATTATTTAATTTAAATTCCTTGGAAAGAGTCTTTACATTTCAAAATGATGGGGTTTCCTCGATGAGATCGTGCTAATTACAAATACGTGCGTAAAGATACATGAGAAGTGAAAAAAGTACAAACTAACATTTGTTGAATATATGTGTGTGTGCGCGCACGTGCAGAGGTTTATTCCTTCGGAATTTGGGAACGAGGTAGATAGAGTGAGTGGATTGCCACCATTTGAAGCATTGCTAGCTAACAAGAGGAAGGTTAGGAGAGCAACTGAGGATGCAAACATTCCCTTCACGTATGTCTCAGCCAACTCTTTTGCTGCTTATTTTGTTGATTACTTGCTCCATCCTCATGACCAACTTGACCAAGTTATTGTCTATGGAAATGGTGAAGCTAAGGGTACGCAATTCTATCAACCCATCTCTTCTTTCTTCTTTTCTATTACGATGTAACTTTTATTAAAAATGACACCCGAAAAATATTTTAAACAAAACCACGTGAAAAACTGTGTAGCAGTTATATGTAACTTATACTCTCAATTCAAATGAAAAATAATCCAAAAGTCCCCAAAATTGAAAATTGACCAAAATGACCTTGGTATTAGAACATGAAAAGCCATCATATGCATTTAAGTAGTAACTTAATTGTTTGTTAAATTTGGTACTCCCTCCGTCTCAAAATGAGTGTACTGTTTTCATTTTTTGCAAAAATTAAGGATTGACATATAATTTAATGTGTTTCCAATATTACCCTCACTTTCACACCTACATGTGCAGTTCAGATCTGCCTATGTGCAGTTCATTTGAAACACTTAGTGATAAGAGTAACATGAGAAAAACAATAATATAATAACTTAAAAATATAAACAGGACACTCATTTTGGGACAAATATTTAGACAAACGGGACACTCATTTTGGGACGGATAGAGTATTTAAAAAAGTTAATAAAATCAGATAAAACTAGTAAAGTTTATCAAACATGGGTTTGACCAGCTAGTGAAAAAATTATTCCTTAAACTTTGAGTTGCCATTTTTGACTCAATATCAGTCAAATTAGTAATTCTATCAATAAATTATATTTCAATTGTTTTTACTAAAAATTAAACAAACGATTTCCTAGACTTTTGGTTCATATTTGCATATAATATGGAAGACCTAAAAGAGAAATATTGAAACAAAAGTTAAGAAAGACTAAACAGTGAGAAATATGATAACTTGTTACATTTGCATATCTATTGTTTCTATTATAAAATGAAAGTCTAAAAGCATATATTAGTTTGTATATTTGACATAAATTCTTTATACTCTATATAATAACATTGATATTTATTTTTATACAATACAGCTGTGTTGTATTAAATACATAAAAGTCTAATTAAGGCACTTGATTATGTAGTAAACCATATTTAACTCATACTAGAAATGACAGCAAAAGAACTATTTAAAGAAGAAACCCTAATTATTCGATAATATATAAAAGACTAAAAAGTAAGCTATAAACCTAAAAACTGTACAACAATTATATATAATTCATACTTCAAATATTAATTCGAATCAAACGTGTTGACTAGAATACCCTTCAAACGATCTCACAACGCAAAAGTATGGTCTAAACACTCAACAAATCTAGAGGCATGCATGCTCATGCCAACGTAGTTTTAATCTAATCGAAAACATGATCAGCATATAGGGAACCCAAAAGCGCTCCAACTCTTGCATCAATTTATGATTTGCTTAAACATGTATATGTACATAACTACATATATGTATGTATATATGTGCATATATATATAATGTTGTTCATTAATTAACTATATATAAATATTGCAGCTGTGTTGAATTATGAGGAAGATGTAGCAACATACACAGTGAAAGCAGCAACAGATCCAAGGGCTGAGAATAGAGTGATAATTTACAGGCCATCAAGAAACATTGTTTCTCAGTTGGATTTGATCTCTTCTTGGGAACAAAAAACTGGAAGATCTCTCAAAAGAGTTCATCTTCCTGAAGAAGAAATTGTTAAACTCACTGAAAGTAAGTTTAAATATTAACCCATTTTTTTTACAATTAATCTATATTAATTAATGGCATCATACATATAATTATACACACACTAATGCACATTTAAAACTTTTTTTTTCTTTGAAATTGTAGCTTTGCCATTTCCAGACAACATACCAGTTGCAGTTCTTCACAATATTTTCATTAAAGGTGATCAAATGAGCTTTGAGCTCACAGAAAATGATTTGGAAGCTTCCAAATTATATCCTGAACACAACTACACTTCTGTTGATGCACTCTTGGACATTTGCTTGGTCAATCCACCAAAACCTAAGCTAGCGGCTTTTGCATGATTGTGTGTCAGTGATTCGTTACGCGTTGTCAATTCGATTTGTTTAATTTTATGTATTTAAATAGTGCAAACGGTTATGAAGAGTTCGCTACATGTGTAATAAAAAGTTCAAATGTTGAACTTAGTAAAATTCCATGTGTTTTTTCTATGTATTTGTCTTATTTTAAATGTATGCATGTTCAATGCATCTCAAGCTCTACCTAAATAAAAATTCAGTGTATTTTTTTTGTTCAATTGTCATGAGATCATCAATGTCATTTTCATTAGCCTTATCTCAATATACACTGTAATTTCTTCTTCTTATTTTCTTCTTGATGAATAATTTTTTTTTAGTATTTCACAATTAATGAGATAAGACTTAATTTTTTTACTATTTTTTTTAACTATTTTCTTCTTATTAGACTTGGTCAATTCCAAAAGTAAAAGTCAACTTTTTGTGCATTTTTAATGATTATCCCTTCTATTTTCTTACTATTATTTGCTCATAACATATCAACAAATATGGCCTGCTTCTACCTCTTTCTTATATTAAGTTATTTTTTAAAAAAGATTGAATCATATTTAATAACCTTTCATTTTTTATACAAATAATTAATTAATAGCATCTACATTGATTAATGGTTTCAAATATGTTATTTCATCTTCTTAATTAGTGACTAATTATGATTTAATAAAAAAAAACAAAAAAAAACTATGATTTTACAAATGAAACAAAAAGAGATATATGTGTTCGCTTTCTATTATACTCAAGCATACAATTCAAATCATTCTAGAATATTCACAAACACAAGAAGAAAAAAAAATTATCATGTCGTTGACAATATTGGGCATGTATCTTGAAATCAAATCCAAAAATTATATTCAATCAACATTTTCAAGTAGAAAAAAAGAAGAAGAAAAACACTCAAATTTACTGTGTTGATGACATGTATATATTAATCTTAAAAATCAATAGCTAATAAGCAATATAACTTGTTAAATCCTATAATAACAATATTCTTAAACAATTTACCAACATTCTTTAAAATAAAGACATGCAACATATTTTAATATATCATACGCATGAATTTCCTTGCAACCAAAAGGAAAGTGAATATCTCATAACTCGACTGCACGTCAAGAAAGAAATGCCGGGAGGCAAGCCATCATATCACCACGAGCCTCACATCTCTATCCGCCAATCATGTGCCACTACGTGACCAATTTTGATTATACTTCACATCTAGACTCAAATTCTATATAAACTTCATAGTATTTAGAACATTTATGATAAATATGTTGATTTATGGATACTTGTTCATGAATTTACTTACCGATATGTCCAATGTGTTTTAAAATTTCAACTCCAACTTTCGAGACTCGGACATAGAATTAAACTCCAAAAAAACCCGACTCACCATGCAAAATTTAATTCTCACATAAATTTAGGCGAATCTAATTCGAATTCGTCAATTCGAGAAGTATAGACCTAAATGACGGCCAAACCCATACTACCAAACTCTCAAAAACATTACTAGTGTCAATCTAGCAAAAGTACCGAGGATATAAAAGTAATTTCATATGAGCTGTAACCGGAAACAACCACACTGTATTGTCCTCACCACTCTTCACTGTGTTCAGTTTCTGTCTCCAACTCCGTCGCCGCCGCCTCCGCCGCCGCATTTTTCGCAGCCACATCCGGGAGCGAGCAGAATGGGAGGACGAATCATGGAGTGGGCGGGCAGAGACGGCCACATGGGCGGATTGCCGAGGAAGATGGTGATCGCGGCGATTGGGGCTTTCGCGAAGGCCGTCACGGCTCTCCTCAACTCCACCGCCGTTCACAACTCCGATACCCTAACTCGCCTCGTCCGTTCTCGTCCTCCTGGCCTCCCTCTCATCACTGTCAGTAATCACATGTCCACGTCCGTATCTCTCTCTCGCTCACTCTCTCGATTGTTTGAAATTGATAGTTAGGGTTCCACATTTTGATTCGATCTGATCGATTGTTTGTTTGTTTGTTTGTTCTTTAATCAGATGATTTTTGTTTGTGGTTTTGTACTGTGTATGTTGTTGGAGAAGCCATTGATTTGATAGCTTATAGAGCTCAAATTGAAAGAGCCTGAGCTTTGAAGTTACTTAATTATACTATATATTATCTGAATACTTTGTACATTACAAGGGAACATGTTTTTGAGGCATTGTGCACATAGTGCATTGCTATTGACTGTGCTTTGAGTGCATAATGAATCAAATTTGGCAGTTATTATTATTGTTATTATGTTGTTGTTGTTGTTGAACAATTGATTACTTTAATTGCTTAATGCTTGAGTTGAAAGAGTTCAAAGTCACTTAGTTATGTTGCATAATATCTAAATACTATGTATATTACAATAAATTTCATGAAACTAGCTGGTTTGGATTTGTCTTTTCACTGGGGGGAAAGGTCCCCGGCATTGTTATGCGCGTAATGCATATAGCTTATTAGCATGTTCTGGACAATGGTCAGATTGAATATGCTTTTTGTACATAATGAAGTGAATTCAGCAGTCATGGCATTGTTGTTGAATAACTGATAATCTAATAGCTTAAAGTTTAAGTTGAAAGAGTCAGAAGTCAATTATGTTGTATATTATTCAAACACTATATACATTACGTTATATTCCAATAAATTAGCAGCTTTGGATTTGGCTTCACAAGGGGAAAGGTCCCATATTGCCTTGTTGCTTACATTATGCAAAACATATTAGGATGTCATGAACAGTGGTGAGATTGACTACACATTAAAATTAGGGCAAAATGAAGTGGGTGATTAGTGTTATATTGTTGAGCAACTGATTACTCTAATAGCTTAAAGCTTGCTTTAAAAGAGTTTGAAGTCAATTAATTTTTCTATTATCCAAAACTAATGATGTGCCAAATTTTAATCTTGTTTACTGCTGATTAATCTATATGATATTAGTCATGATTCTCACTTAAAATTTAACTCTTACAATTAAACCTGTTTTCTAACAGATTGGATGACCCCCTTATGTGGGGTTTCAAGGGATTTCCCACATCAGATGCAAAATTGGCTAGATGGGTACTAGCTGCAGAAGACATTTGCTTTAAAAATCCACTGTATTCATATATTTTCAGACTTGGTATGTCAGCTATCCTTACTACTCCAGTGGCAACAAATTCCCATTCCTGTGTGTTTTATGATGTCATAGGACTGCATATAGATAACTATATAGCTGGATGTCATTAGCTATCTGGCTAAGGCTAGAGCATAGGAAGGATTTATGTCTCAAGAGCAATGAGAATGTAATGTGTCAATAGCTTTGAGGAAGGAAAACTTGGCAAATGGAGGAGGGTTATGAACAAACTTAAGCCACAAAAGACGAAGAAAACACATAATCTGGGCTAACGTGATTTTGGAAAGAAAACATCAAAGCATATTTTAGAATTTATTGTGTTGTTTATGCCATGAAGATAGGAAAAATCTTTTATGTTAAGAGTCTCCGTGGAACAATTACATGGTGTTGATACATGTGTTTTCAACATTGAGTTTTACCAATGTGCTATATCCTACACAAAATAGATGCATGAATAATTCTTTCACCTCGTACAAATTAGTAGGTTATCAAATAAATGGTTATCCAGTTTTTACTGGAAATTGTAGAAACTTTTATGTACTAATAAGCAAGTTTTTAATTGTCTATTTATTTGAACCAGGCTGGAAAGTAATGCTATACATCTTTTTGTCAAGTTTATTATCTTAATACAATATTTCACATTTATTGTGGATTTTTGTGCAGGTAAATGCATACCAATTACAAGGGGAGGTGGGATTTATCAAGAACACATGAATGAAGCTCTCGAGCGCTTAAGTGATGGAGAATGGGTATTTTTTCATTTACCATTTTTTATTCATATAAATTGGATATGCTCTTCTTATGATCAGAGTCTTGGATGCTCTTCTAAGTGTTATTTATTATTGTCCATTAGTGCATTGCTGATTGCTATATGTACTGATATGTGTGTTTTTGCCATCTAGGTTACTTTGTAGGCCTAATTCCAGTGACGTGTGATGAATTTTAGATGGCATAAGAATGTGAAATTTGAGTTAGCGATGTTGATTTTCAGATTAGAAATGTGATTATTTCAACAACAAAATAAATCCTTGAAAACATTTTATAACTGCTATTGCTTAGATTCACCAGTTCTCATCAATATGTGCAGTCAACAGGTGGCCTAGTTCTAAAAGTTATCTTGATTTGTCATATAAACATTTCAATAACTGCAATAATGTGCACACTTCTTATTACCCTGATATTTCTTTTTTAATATACTTCGATCATGCAGCTGCATACGTTTCCAGAAGGGAAAATTTTCCAAGACGATGCTCCTATAAGAAGATTAAAATGGGGAACTGCCAGTCTCATTGATCGTGCCCCTATAACTCCAATAATCTTGCCAATTGTCCACCATGGTTTTCAAGAGGTTATTTTCTTAATATTTCTATTTTTCTCAGGGTGTTTCTTTCAGACAATTGTAATCAACTACAATTATTGGATTTGGAGGAAGGTTGAACTGATTCTTACACTAGTTTATAATGCTTAGATGTGGACTTTAGCATCATCTTCCTCCAAATTCATTTCGATACTTTTGGACTTATTGGTTGGACAAGCTCATACAAATTTTATCTGTTAATTGATAAGTTAAAAGATTTTATCATTACAGAGTATATTATAGGGTCTATGTACCAAAAGACAATCTGAGAAACTTAATTGATATTGGAAGTACGGCCAAACTAATTTACCCAACGTCCCAACCTCCTTACCTAGTAATTAGCCTTCAGTAGATGTTGGACCTCTTTCTAATCATCTAGTATTTTCCTTTATGCGTATTGGTGAATAAAGTGATTTTCTGGTTTACTTATTGTCATTGCCTGAAGACTTTTTAGTTCTGCCATTTTGGGCAAATATTTATGACATATATATACAAGACACCAAAAGGTGCATAATTTGACTTATCACCTTGGATATATTTAGGTTCACACGAACTCCCAATTTATATATAAAAGAACAATAATAGAAAACTGTTGTTATTTTCAAGCGTTCTAACACACTGTCACATTGTTGATATGATTCCATTTCCAGGTAATGCCCGAGAATTTTTTCTTCGGCAGAAGGCCTCCTCTTCCATTATGTAATAAGAAGATTAACATAGTTGTTGGTGAGCCTATAGAATTTGACCTTCCTAAAATGAGGCAAACTGCAATATCTATGTCTCGCAGTTTATCACTTCCTACTCTAGGATGGCCCAGCGTTTCCCCTCATGGACTGGATGAGGCAGCACAAAGATGTCTATATGCTAATATTTCAGAACAGATTCAAAGTGCCATGGAAAGATTACGGAGTTTCGGTAAAAGCTGTCTAAAGTCAAAGGTTTGAGTTTATGCTTCCTGAAGAAGTTAAATGTTTGGCCCATGCATTCATGTTATACACCACGTCCAGCAACAGGGAAAATATTCAGACTATTTTAGAAATATTGGTGTTAGGCTCTTTTTTATTAGGTCAAGCACCAATTAGCTATTCTTTTTTTCCTGGTTATGAGATGTAATTTATTTATTTAAATAGTGTTGCTTAAAGAATAGACACAATTATTCAGCCCATGTTTCATTTGCATTACAAAAATGCACATTTTAGCTGAAAGTTATGCTGGATGTGCATGATCTGAAATGTATTATTACTTTATTAGTGAACGAATGTTCTCGAACTTTTGATCACCATAAATCATAAATTTGTTAGTTCAATGGATTTGGCTTTTCAAGAGTCTTTACATATTTGTTTCTTGTATGGGGTTGTACATATAATATGTTACTTCCTCGACTGATCAGTCATTGCAGCTGGTAGGCTCTGTGCTGCATAAAGCCGCTTCAGGTACACATATTCTCCTCATTTCCTTATCTTGATTCATTTTGCTTGTAAGTTTGTAATGCTGCATCCTTCTATATAGCTAAGTATGTGATATGGAGCACATTAGTGGTCTGCTCTGTGACTTTTTCTTCTGATGATTGCTTGTTTGTTGCTACTTGCCAGTGGCTAGCTGCAGAAAATTCTTGTTCTTGAACAGTCCATTCGGTTGTATTGAAAAGAAAACAAAAAAGACTTGTCGTGTCTTAAGATAAACTTTTGCTTACTTTCCAGTGAATTTGAAGAAATTTAGGCGCATTTGAATAAAAACTATTGGTTCGGGAATGAGAAGCAAGAACGATATTCTCATTTTTGAACCAAACCTTGGATTTTGTGCTCAATTTAGCTCAGAAGTTTATTCTTATACTGAGAGAAGCAGCTTTTAACTTTGTGTTTGACTCTTCCACAATGACACTACTACATGTATGTATGCCCATATATTCTTTTTGCCCATATGTAAATTGTTAAAATTGTTACAGGGTTTGAGTGATCTGTCTCTGTTATCTACTTGGGATGAGGGCTAAATTGCATTCAATTCTCAGCAACATTAAATGATTGGTGAGAAGAAAAATGTGACGTATTTATTATTATTATTAACATAGATATTCTCTGCTATTACCAGAAGATGTGAAACATTCAATTACTAGTTTTCTACTACTGTTACATCTGCCATTTTGTTTTCATTTATTGTACAGTTATGAGTATTTTTATGATACTGTGGAGTCCAAAAGGATTTAGAGGTCTGATTTAATTGGTGTTGTTGTGATTGGTAGTGCTGTAAATATGAGTAGGTGAGTTTAGGTGCCCATTTCGCTGACCCTTCAATCAGATTGCTAGCTTTCAAATTAGATTTAACCTATTTGATGGCCTGATCTGTTAGGCAAGGAGCTCTCCTGCGTAAAGTAGTGCTCATAATTTAGATTTTGGGTCGGGTTGGAAATAACTAATTCACATTTGTGCAGGATGTGATGGATTTGTCATAGGAAAAGTCAGTTGCCCAACCCAAAAAATGAGCTTGACAATTTGAATTTCGGGTTGAAAATACCTTATCCTAATCTTACCCGCATTTGTGCAGGTTGCAGGTCAGGTTTGTCTTGGGAAAAATGTGAGTTGCCGGCCCAAAAAAGGATTAGGTCCACTTGAGTTGACCTAAAGGACATGTTTGACCTCAGGTCGGGTGTTACCATAAGTTTTCCTCCGACTCTCGTTCTGTTAAGTCTTTTGGACAAAAAGTAACAAGGATATTGTGCTATTTATCACCACGGTCTATCTTCTTGTGCTGATCTTACCCGAGAAACATCATAAGATCATACCAATGTCTAATGAGCCAAGCGGTTAAGAGCTTCATTTTCGAAACATCAAAAGATTGAGTATCGCCCACGTGTTCTTAACTATTTATACATCATCACTACCCGTTTAAGTTTATTTGGTTTTGATCTGTCAGAGAATATCCCAGAAGGACTAGAGGTGTAAAGTGAAGCATATACAGCATAAAAAGGTGCCATTCATTTTCTTCTCCATGTTGGCATATTATACAGTGTTTAAAAGTGATTAAGCTTTAACAATCCATACAGCTTTAGATAGAGTCCAGCAATGAGAAAATGATATTGTATGTGATGTGTATTGTATCCTTTTTGGAAAGAGGAAAAAAAGAGATGTTGACAAATGGAGAAAAATTATTAAAGAACATGTGGATGGCTTATCTATTGTCTCTTCAGTTTTGTTGCTTTGCTTTGATATGTTAAAGATGGAAAACATTGACATGCTTCCACTGAAAGATAGCATGTGTTGAGCTTGATATTGTTGCTTTGCTTTTGAGTGTTGTTGCTCTAAAGTATGGGTCCTGTTTTGCATAACTGGATTGTAATTTTGATATCATATTCTAGCTGTTGCTTCTAGTTGAGCACTTACATGTTACCTATTATTGCAGGTTCCATGTGGCACAGTTCAAGCAAATAAAGAGGCTCAAGGACTTGGTCACAACTCTCAAGCATGAGTAGATTCCAAATAAGGTATGTCACTTTGTCTACATTTTTATTCTTATTTGATGATGAGTGAACTATTTTTTAGTTAGTCAACTATTGATTAAGGTCAATCAATCTACCTAAGTAGTTTACTTGTAAGCGAACCCCTAAAAAGACGAGCATCTAGGCTTCTTGGATATAAGTTGACCAAGAGACTATTAAAATTTATGTTACCGAGGAGAGAGATTTGATGAGTCAGATGGGGGCGAACGAAACTTACTCTTCACTCACACACATAGCAATGACTCTCATACCAATCATAAGGATAATGAATCGGTTTTGTCATATTACGTGCTATAGATGACATCCACCAATTTTGTACCTTGTTACTATAAAAATGACTAAATAAGCTTTTTACTCTTGTGACCTCGTTGATTGTGACATATTTAGAACCAATAGCTCGTGGCCACTATCTTAGAGATGACTATTTGAATTTGAACTCGCAAGTATATAAAATCTAAATCACACAATTTACAAAATTTGACCCACAAAATGATGGTCCAAGACATGAAATGGACCTGATTGACTTTTGGATTGAGTTAGTTAGTCATTGAGAGAAATAGTAGGTCGGGTCGGTCAACCTTGCACTCACTTGTACAACTCTCGTTGGTCAGGCTCGGGTTTGATCTTTCCGACCCGAATTCATGAAAACTTACCCGAAATGGAAACTCTAGGTCCACTACATGACATTTACCTAACTACTGATCCATATAGTTAGTTGCAAGTAATCATCATAACAATACATTTTAAGTTATAATCATATGTTGTCTAATCACAATTCACAAACACTACTGTGGAAGTGACTTTTACACCTTTATCCAAAACTTCAAACTATTCAATGCACTTGCTGTTGGTTTGGTTGCTTTTAAGCACTTGGTGTGTTGGTGTGTTCTCTCCCAACTTTCTCATGCTTGTCTTTAATGACATTACATTTTAACTACTAGCTTTAGTTCTAATTTTATTTATTCATTTATCATTGTACTGTTCTTAATGACTTTTCTATTTGAGTAGCGATCTACGTTTCTTTTCAAAACATTGAACGCCAATGAGTCAACGCGGAAATCTCCATTCCCGTTCTAAAGAAGTCTACTCCAAATGTTTAAAATTCTAAAATCTTAGCATTCCGCGTTTCCGTATTTGTTATGAGTACCAAAGTGTACTGCTATCCAGATAACTTAGTAAATTCAAGGATATTTATTTATTTTTGGGCTCTCCACAATTTATACATAATGGATTTAGGCATGACATTGATTTATAGCTATGAAACTCTCGTGATTTGATTTAAAACCATTACTTGTGGAGAACTTTTCTTCAGGGACCAGCCGGCATGGACGGCACTTTAAGGAAATTGCTTATGGATTTTGGCTGTTTTCTCAGATGCCAAATGGTCCCTGTTGTTGGATTGTTTTTTTTTCCTTTGGGTTTTTAGACTTTAGTATTGTTTATTTGTGTTGATTTGCCCTCATCTAGTGTTGATATTGCTTGTGTTGCCACTTGAGTGGCAGCTTCTTTGGTTGGACTTTTGATAGAGTAAGAGGACTGACTTGTGCGTCTTTTCGGTAGATTTGATGTATGCATTTATCGGTACAAAAATTGACGACTTAATTGAAGCTGCAGATAATTATTGGAAAACCTTACATACATTCATCACTGTAAAAAATAACATGTGACTAGATAATACTGAACTCTCAGACATTTGCAGTTGCGGAAAGGTACGTATAACTTATTTGTACCAAATGTAGGTTATAAACACATAATCTATGTCAAAATCTAAGCGTATAAACATGAAAAGTGTAACATCTCATCCTGCTCACTTTTCACAGATTTATATTAAATAAAATAGATTTGGTCAATTTTTAGGATAAATCGAATAAATCTGTAAATTTTACACATAAAATTTGAAATTCAATATACAACCCGCGTCTCTTCCATATCTGTACTCGACCCAAGAAAACCTATATGACCAACCTATGTATGATCTGAGTATTTTTGTTTTGACCTGATCTGTTTATGACTTGCGACTCTATCAAATCTGTCTGCATTTTCATGAGTTTGAATTGTATAAATAGATTTGATCAATTTTTCAGCCAAATCGAACAACCTCAAAACATTTAAACATTTATCCCGAAACTCAATCTGCAACCACATTTCTTCTCAATTTGAACTCAATCAAAGAAAACTCGAATTACCGGCTCTACTTACGGACTTGGTGATAATTATTAAATCACGTAATAGTTGGTGGACCACTAGAGCCGTCTGATCAGTCAGCATTTATCCTGTGGTGGGTGGGACCACGTAAGCTAGATACGACGCCAGCAACCAGAAGGTAAAAGGTCAAATGTTTCTCAACTTCCCGCCTAGGGGTACTTTTGTTATTTAAATTGAACGCCAGGGTCAGATCTATCTCGAAAACTTCGAATTTCAATTTTTTCACATTTTATATTCTACTTTATTCTTTATTATGACTTTACGTTTTTGCCCTCGATAGTTTATTGTTATTTGACGGTATATAATAGTAATTGATATTTCCAGGTTGGATTGTACTGCTTCCAGGTGGTGATAGAGCATGAGTGCATGGCATGAACTAAACATGTTTTAAGTCAATGTAATCATGTTCATGGAAGACAATTTAACATGTTTAGTGTTTGTATTTTAACATTGGTAATTTAGACTCAAATATGCAAAAAAAAAAAAAAAACTCGAAATGAGACCCAACTCAAAGTATATTTGAGTCACATAAAATAGAATTGATCGATTTTCAGATGGTATAGTCATTTTCACATACACTTACATATTTTACATTACAATATAGAATTTAAACAATTTAGAACCGACAATGTGGACTCATAATTTATTTATGCATGCCATTCACAAGTTAAGGAGCACTGAAACGTCGTGCTTGTTTCATATTATTCTTTTCTACTTGCAAAATTTGAAAAGTACCCTAAAAATGCGTGAACACATAATAATAAAATCACACATCCCGGATTTCAATTATTATTATCTTTTGCAAAACTTGCACTTGATAGCTAAATTTGACGATGAAATCAATTTAGGACAAAATTTTATAATTAAGGGATGTGATCACCACATCGACTTTGTCATTCAACATACAATTTTGTTCTAAAATTGTCTCATTCATAAATTTAACCAACTCAAGCAACTCATGATTGCCCCACATCAACAACTTTTCAAGAATAATTATCACGTCAACTTAACATGACCGAGTGTAAGATCTTTTTAATTGTCTCATAATAGAATATAATATACATGAATAAAGTATTTTTCAATCTAATTTAAGAAGTAAAATCCAATAAGCTTGTAGGAAGAAAAAAATGGAGTGCACATAGCAAAAATAGTCATTCCATTTCAAGTATTTATTTCAATTTTTTTAATTGCTCTCGTGACTACAACTACTTTCTCTCTCTCTGCTTCACTGTGTCGTTGTTGTGTTCTGCTCCAAAAAATTGATGTTTCGTTTCGTAAACTGAGCTCAGATCTCTCTCCATCGCTCTCCATTTCTCGCTCTCAGGTACTGATTTTCCTCTTAATTTCACTTCCATTTCACTTTTCTTCTCTTCTCCGATCGATTCCGTTTTCGTGTATCGATTTGAATCTGAGCTTCTGAAATTGTTAATTTATTCATTTTTTTTTAGATTTTCAGGTGCGATTTGAGTGGAATGACAATTGATTTGCCGCCATCGATGGCGCAGAGCATGAGAACGAGCAGGTCTTCTTTCGGCTCCAGCAATGGCAATGAAGAGAGTCCTCTGCATAGTCATGCTTCTGCTGCTTTCTCCAATGGCGACGGTGGATATGACAGTGACGGTTCCAATTTTGCACCTCCGTGAGTGTTTTTTTTGAATTTTTTGAAGTTAATGTTCAGCTTTAGCTTTTGTAGAGCTTACCTACTTTGCTGCTTTTATTTATGGAGATGGATTGGTTTTGCGGATTTGGATTCACGAGTGCATGATATGATTCTGTAGATTTTGTTGCTAGACTAGCCTGGTCCCTGTTCTGTTGCTAGCTGTATAGTTAATTTTGAACTGAATTTCAAGTTTGAGCATTGGCTTGATTGACCTGCTTTGCCTATTTTTTTTATAATTTGCTGTTGGATTAATCTTTTGTGTCTCGCAATATCTTTCAATTTAGTTTTTGATGTGTGTTGGCAATTGATGGTTTTTGTTAGGATAGTGTTCACGTATTTAGAAAAATGTCAAATTTAGGTACTTTTCATTTGGACTTTCAGAAATCTTTGAACTTGGATTAATCTGTTGAGTTTTGCAGTTTCCTTCAATTTAGTTTTTGTTGTGATTGTATTTTTCCAGTTTTTGCTAGGAAGCTAAGTGCTTTACTTCATTTTTTATTGTTTGTTGCAGTACACCTTCAACTCTCTCAATGGCTATTCCAGCAGAACTTGCTGGCGCTATACCATTGATCGATAGATTTCAGGTAGGAAAATTCATTGTCTAGCTAATAATGCAATATGTCAAATCAATACTCCTTTCCATTTCAGTTTGCTTTGTTCATTTCACCGTGAATAAAAGAACTGGCTATTGAAATCTTCTTAAAAGTTCCTTGCTATTTGTGTAGGTGGAAGGGTTTTTAAGGATGATGCAGAAACAAATCAATTCTGCTGGGAAACGAGGTTTTTTTTCTAAGAAATCTGTAGGTCCTCAAGTTCGGGAGAAGTTCACGTTTGAAGACATGCTGTGTTTTCAAAAGGTGATCATACTTCTTGTGCTCCATGATTGTGCATTGTTATAGAACTAAATGACTCATCGATAGCTAACTTTCAACTTCCTCACAGGATCCAATACCGACTTCCTTACTTAAAATTAATAGTGACTTGGTGAGTCGAGCAACAAAATTGTTCCAGATAATATTAAAATACATTGGAGTTGATTCATCCGATCGAGTAACTCCACCCAGTTTAGATGAAAGGATAGAACTCGTTGGAAAGTTATATAAGCAAACATTGAAGCGGTCAGAGCTTCGTGATGAACTTTTTGTTCAAATTTCAAAACAAACAAGAAATAATCCAGATAGGTATGAAACTTTGAACTTTCCCCCAAAATGTTGTTACTTGTTTTCACGAATGTTTTCATGTGTCTTTCAATATTGGTGCTAATCATCCTTTTTTTCTTTGTCATCCTTGTTCATTTTGATATTACAGGCAGTACTTGATCAAGGCTTGGGAGCTCATGTATTTATGTGCATCCTCCATGGCTCCCAGCAAGGATATTGGTGGATATCTGTCGGAGTATGTTCATAATGTAGCGCATGGTGTGAGTACTGACTCTGAGGTTCAAGTTCTTGCCTTAAACACGTTAAATACTTTGAAGCGCACTGTTAAGGCTGGTCCCAGACACACGATACCGGGACGCGAAGAGATCGAAGCCCTCTTAACCGGTAGAAAGCTTACTACTATAGTGTTCTTTTTAGACGAAACTTTTGAAGAAATTGCATATGACATGGCGACAACAGTGGCCGATGCTGTTGAGGTACTTATAAAACTTCTATACTTCACCGTGCAATATAGCATTCTAAATACTGACTGGGAGGGAGGAATGAAAAATTTAACTTCATTGTACAATTAAAGATGCTAACTGACTGAAACAGTAGGAATAACATCACTGGACTAGGTACTGTGCCACATGAAAAGTTTATGCCATTGTCCAAAAATGTTGTTTGACATGTAATTTTGACAATTAGGAGGTCTCAATTATTCCCTACCATTATTCTAGTTCTAAATGGGAGATTATGATGGCATTAACAACTAAAAAAAGAAAAAGAAAAGACGATATTTGTGAAGAGGGCATGACTCATGAGGTTATTTGGATGATGATTCCTGTTATTACCTTTACTTTTTAAGTTGAGCAGTATCGTGTACATTATACTATGATGATTCCAGTTGGTTGTTTCAAGTACTACGGACAATATTGTCTGTGCAACTTCTTGAATGCCATTGTTTCAGATGAATAACTGACCTTCAATTCGTTTTGAGTTTATTCTGCAATAGATGTCATACAATTACATATTATATGGGTTTGCTTAAGTCAAGCCAGTTTAGGTTTGAAAAGGTTATGAAATTTCAGTTTCCTTAGAGACTAGTTTGTTCGTATTTAAATAAAATAGAAACATAAAGGCCTTATTAAATAACAGAGAGAATCAAACCCTTGATGCAATCCGTGATACTTCCAGCTTCCCAGTATCTCGCATCCGACACAGAATCAACTAGCCTAACCAAAGCATTCACAGTTCAACACACAAATGAAAAACTAACATGAACAATGCCTCTACTCTCTACCCAAAGCTACACAATCACTAATTACCAACCCAACACCACCCCTCCTGGTCTGTTGTCGCAAATAGCCAAAATAATCGAGAATGCAGCCGACATCACTAACTGTTATGAAATTTCAATTTCTTTGGGAAGTAGATTGCTCTTAATTTGGTTCTATCACTCTTACTATTATTAACAAAAATTTATGCACGCTTCAGGAACTTGCAGGGATAATAAAACTTTCAGCGTATTCTAGCTTTACTTTGTTTGAATGCCGCAAAGTTGTTACTGGCTCTAAGTCTCCTGATCCTGGAAATGGTATATATTTTCTCCATATACAATTACTTCAGTGTTTCCTTAATTATGCTCATATGAGACAGCTATCTAACAAGTACTATGTTTCCACAGAGGAGTATATCGGACTAGATGATAACAAATACATAGGGGATTTGCTGGCTGAGTTCAAGGCAGCAAAGGATCGAAGTAAAGGAGAAATTTTGCATTGCAAATTGACATTTAAAAAAAGGCTGTTTCGGGAGTCAGATGAAGCAATAGCAGACCAGATGTTCGTGCAGTTGTCATATGTTCAGGTATTTTGGCGGTGTAAGTCATTTTTTCCTGTGTGCAAAAACTGAGGCAATAATGCTTTTAAAAGAACTATGATCCCTTCTTCTCTCCCCTTTTTCTTGCCTTTTTGCCTATAGGAATTTTCAAAAGTGGAATAAGTACTTCCAAGTTTCAATTGGACAGTTTCTATGTTAAGATTTTGACATTCAGATTTGGTGATTCCTGGTTATGTTACAGTTGCAACATGATTATATTTTGGGCAACTATCCTGTTGGGAGGGATGATGCTGCGCAGCTGTCTGCATTACAGATCTTAGTTGAGATTGGATTTGTTGGTAGCCCTGAATTATGCACGTCAGTATTCTTTTCTTTTCTTTATTTGGTTTCTATTACTTTATCTTACTCTATCACATTTATCTACTCCATTGCTCCATTTTTGTATGATAGAATTTCCAATTCTCTTACATTCTAGTCAATGTTCACTTGCTGAGTCTTGTATGTTTTCAGTGACTGGAATTCACTTCTGGAACGATTCCTACCAAGGCAAATTGCAATAACCAGGGCAAAGCGGGAATGGGAGTTGGATATTCTTTCTCGCTACAATTCATTGGTAAAAACTAGATTTCTTGATTTTCCTTATTTTTAGACTATTGTTACATTTGATTGTAGTACGCGACTTTTGTTCTCCAACCATGAGATTATAAATTTTTTATTTCCCAAACAAATCTTAGTTTGGTAGCTAACTGTAGTATGACATTTGTTGTTTTTCGTTCAAATTTGGTTATATAAAATTAATCAATTGGACATTTTTTCAGTAGATTTATTTTCAATTGACAGTGACAATTTTAGTGCAAATTAACTTATATAAGATGCTTCTGTTTCATCATAGGAACATTTGACAAAAGATGATGCAAGACAACAATTCTTGAGAATATTGAGAACACTTCCTTACGGGAATTCAGTTTTCTTCAGTGTTCGCAAGATTGATGATCCCATTGGACTTCTGCCTGGGCGGATAGTCTTGGGCATAAATAAACGCGGGGTGAGTCTTAGTTATATATCATAATTATATTGGTTTGAAAAACTTGCTTTGTGATGCGGCTCAATAATATTTTGTATGTTTCCATATAGGTTCACTTTTTCCGCCCAGTTCCAAAAGAATATTTACATTCTGCAGAGCTAAGAGATATAATGCAATTTGGCAGCAGCAATACTGCTGTTTTCTTCAAAATGAGAGTTGCTGGCGTTCTTCACATATTTCAGTTTGAAACCAAGCAGGTTCATACACCTCTCTATCTTTTATTTTCTACCCATAAGTGCTCTACTTCGTAGATTTTAAGCTTCTTGCTGCTCTTAGTTCTCTACTTAGGAGTTAATACTTTCTTCTAAGCAGGGAGAAGAAATTTGTGTTGCTCTTCAAACACATATAAATGATGTCATGCTGCGTCGCTACTCTAAAGCTCGGTCTTCTAGTAGCAGTTCAGTGAATGGAGATCTTCCTAGCACTATTAAGCCTCCAAGCATGGAAGTGTATGAGAAACGTGTTCAAGATTTGTCGAAAGCTGTTGAGGAATCCCAGAAGTACACTGATGAAGTAAGCATTAGAACAAAAATTTATTTTGCTGGTTAGAGTAATTAAGTGGAAATGAATCTACACTGAGCAAAATAAGCATTGTTATATCCTTATATCTTCTTTTAGGATTTGTAAATATTGGCACCTTTTCATGAGAGCAACACTGAGATTTTGAGTCCAGTATGAGTCTTCTGTATGAGAGGTTGTTTGTTGTTGATTTTTTCTGTGTTTCGGACCGGACCGAATAGATCCAGTTTGGTCATACGTAATAGTTTCCGGTCCCAGTCACATCCTGCCTGGATCAGAATTATTATTTATTTATTTTATTATTCTTTTACAATATTGATATTTTTTATAAAAAAAAACTATTACTTTTGGTACAATCCACTATTATTGCTCACAAAATTTAAATTTTTTGGCTAGAAATATATATATATTTTAAAAATACTTAAAAATACTTTTGGTCCAACTGGTCCTGGTCCCATGCAATTCCAGTCCGGTCAGTTAGATACCAGTCTCGTAGTCCAGTCCCGGTCCTCAAAATTTCCTAATTCCAGTGCCGCTTCGGTATTGAGTTTGACCTGTTGAGCACCCCTTGGAGTAGTGTGCAAATTACTTACTGTTATCCAAGGATTTTGTTATGAACCATTTCCTCTCATACGAATAACACTTGAGAATAATAAGTGTATTGCGTCTATATAGCTGCTTGAAGAAATGCGTGAGAAACAGGAGCAGGAAGTGAAGTTGCGAGAAGAATTGGAAGGCCTGAAAGATACCTTGAGATCTGAAAAGCAGAACTTGGCAGATGTTGAATCTGATCTTGATAAGCTCAGATCATTGTGTAATGAAAAAGATGAAGCTCTTCAGGTGGGTTCGGGTCAACTGTGAATCTCTCCGTTCTTTAAACTTGCATTTGTTTAATCCCTAATATCAGTTCTGGTCTCTTCTATTAGGCTGCAATACGGGATAAGAAAAACATTGAAGTGAAGTTGAGTAATCTAGCATTGGAAAACAATGCTAAGAAGGATCTAGTTGGATCGACTAACCAGGTAAATTTTGGAGTAAATGTGCTTATACTGATTGATTGAGACTTTTTATTAATGAAAGGAAAGAAATTGCTTTCTTGTTTAGGGTTGTGAACAAGTGGAGCCTTTAACGAGCTGCTCAAACTTGGCTTGCTAAATATTCGGCTCAAGCTCGTTATAATTGTGCTCTAGCTGAATCCAAGGCTCAGTCTCGTTTAATAAACAAGCTGAGCTTGAGTCGAACCCTTTGAGACTCGATAGGCTCGCTAGTCGGTTTGCTCATTATTTTATGATTAATATATATTATTTATGATTCAAAAAATATATGTTTTACTTAGTTACCCGCACACACATTTTTATTCGTCTCGGTAACACCTCTACATATGCTTAATACATTTTCACCATTATTATTGCTTGAATGATAAGTCACTATGGACTATTTGCACTGCAGGTATTAAGCAAGCTCCAGGACGACTTGAGAATTCGTAATGAGGAGTTACATGCAGCGGAAGAAGCTACTAAGCGACTGATAAATGATAAATCGCTGTTGGAACAGAGGATTGCAAAACTTGAAAAGAAGAAAGTTGACGAGGTAATATCATTATTACCTCAATTGGGTTTGATGAATTTCTTTCAGTTAAGATGTTAAAATTCATTGTGATTGTTAAAATGCAGTTCGGTTCTCTTGAGAAGAATTTTGAGCAAGAGCGCAAGGCTTTAAAGCTTCGAGTGTCCGACCTTGAAAAGAAGCTGGCAGTTGTTACACAAGAACTAAGTGTCACTAAAGCAACCCTTGTAACAAGTAACACCGAGCTTGCTTCATTACATATTAATTTAAAGGAATTAGAAGACCTCAGAGAAATGAAAGAGGTACTGCATTTGTATTGGACTGTTCATTTTATATTGTGTGTGTAAATCGAAAAGATTTTAAGATTTTACTTAAAAAAAACTACTTTTTTCAGGACATTGATAGAAAGAACGAGCAAACTGCTGCAATCTTGAGGATGCAAGGAGCTCAACTAGCTGAGCTAGAGACACTTTACAAGGAAGAACAAGTTTTAAGGAAGCGGTATTTTAATACTATCGAAGGTGTGTTTTGCCTTGAAATATTTCGAGTTGGATGTATCTTTTTCTTTTTCTTTTTTGTTTTGAAAAAGTTTTAAATTAGTCCATCTACTATCTCATTTCTTCCATTTTATCCATGTGCTATCTTTTATTTCAGTCTAGTCCAAATTTAATCACTTCGTTCCAATTTAGTCCAAAGTTTTCCCCAAAAATCCAGGTCACCGAACTTTAACGTCTGCCCTTTCACTGTTTAACGAAATGTTTTTATATCCTTATGGGGAAACTTTGGACTGAATTGTAGCAAAGTGAATAAGTTTGGACTAAACTAGAACAAAAAAATAGTACAATGACTGAAATGGAACATATGAGATAGTCCAACTGTACAAAAACTACTTTAGAACTTTTTTGCTACACATATGCAATCTGTAAGTACTTACATTTCTTTATTTACGACACCAAAGTAACATTTTCATTTACAATATTTTAGATATGAAAGGCAAAATTCGAGTTTTTTGTCGATTAAGACCTCTGAGTGAAAAAGAGATCGCTGAAAAAGAAAAGGTTTTGGTTAAAAGTCCTGATGAGTTCACAATTGAGCATCCGTGGAAAGACGAGAAAGCAAAACAGCATATTTATGATCGTGTATTTGACGGCGGTGCCTCTCAGGAGGAGGTGTTTGAAGATACAAGGGTAAGTGAAATTTAACGTTTACATTTATTATGCTAAAAAAAGCATGATTTAGGCATGTTCATCGAGAATTTGTTCATAAACTCATAATTTTGTCTAACTTGTGGTACTACCGTTGCAGTATTTGGTGCAATCTGCTATAGATGGATACAATGTGTGCATATTTGCTTATGGTCAAACTGGTTCTGGGAAAACTTTCACGATATATGGGACAGAGAACAATCCCGGACTTACACCACGAGCTACTTCAGAGCTTTTCAAAATTATAAGGCGAGATAGCAACAAATTTTCGTTTTCGCTAAAGGTAATTTTTTGCGAACTATCATTGTAAGAACCTTATTGCTGAGAAAATGCATATATATTTTTCTACTCTACAAGCACTTGACATTGATCATGTGTATATGCAGGCATATATGGTGGAGTTGTATCAGGATACACTAATGGATCTTCTTTTGCCAAGAAATGCAAAACGTCTAAAATTAGATATCAAGAAAGATTCAAAGGTGATGACCTCTGTAGATCAATCATGGTTTGCATTTTCGTTAACACGATACTGAATAGAGTTGGCAATTTGGATCCGAACCGGCGGGTATTTGAAATTTGACCCGTATCTTGCAGGTTCTGGTTGCATAAAATAGGCTTGATTATATTTCAGGTTGTGTTTGCCATTGAAAAATGTGGGTTGGGTCAGCAACCCAAACATTTTTCTATGTAAAAGTTGCAACCCAGCTTGACCCCGCAACCCAAAACCCACTCCTCTTTTGGGTCTGGGTTGGGTTAAGGCTTTTCAACCCACCCTTAAAACCCGGCTCGGAACCAAAATTGACAGCCCTATAACTGAATAATGAAATTATCATTGTGGTGCATGATATTTTTCTGTTACTGATCCCTATGCTAGCTTTTCTGTTATAGTGATTTCTTTTGAATGATGTTCTAAATAGTTAGTTGATTTGCTTGTAGGGCATGGTATCAGTAGATAATATAACAACAGTTCCAATTTCAACCTTCGAGGAGCTAAAAAGCATCATTGAAAGAGGATCTGAACGACGACATACGTCTGGGACTCAAATGAATGAAGAAAGTTCAAGATCTCACTTGATTCTTTCTATTGTGATCGAAAGTACTAATCTTCAAACTCAATCTGTTGCAAGAGGAAAGGTACAGACTTTATAAATTTCTATGTGCTATCAGTTCATACTTTTACTCGTGTTTAGGGTTAAGTATATTTTAATGTAAAACCACATGTGCAGTTGAGTTTTGTCGATCTTGCTGGATCCGAAAGGATAAAAAAGTCAGGTTCCGCAGGCAGTCAACTGAAGGAAGCTCAAAGCATCAACAAATCGCTATCGGCACTTGGAGATGTGATTAGTGCTTTGTCCTCTGGAGGTCAGCATATACCTTATAGAAACCACAAGTTGACTATGTTAATGAGTGATTCTCTCGGAGGTAACGCAAAGACGCTCATGTTTGTGAACGTATCGCCTGCTGAGTCAAATGTTGACGAGACGTACAATTCCCTCATGTATGCTTTTCCATCGTTCTTAACTATGCACATCTATATATTTATAAAATGCTTGAATATAGTGCTCTATGTCCAGTTTACATGAATTATGAGCTATGTGCATAAGCTAGAATTAGCTCAATACTGAATTTAGCTACAAAAGAAATATTCTATTGTGCTGATGAATTTTATCCTACGTTTTCAGGTACGCATCGAGAGTGAGGTCAATTGTCAATGACCCGAGCAAAAACGTCGCATCAAAAGAGGTGGCTCGCTTGAAAAAGTTAGTCGCGTATTGGAAAGAGCAAGCGGGCAAGAAAGCCGACGATGAAGAATACGAAGAGATTCAAGAAGAGAGACCAGCGAAAGATCACCGGCATTCCATGTAGAGGGTTTCAGAGTTGCGATGCATAAGGTATAACATCTTTCGAAGCCTGTGAGCTATAAATCTGTAGGCGTGTCAATGGAGTTGGATTGGATTTTAGAATAGGAATCGCGGGTTACGGATACATATTTATTTTAATTTTTTTTCTCGGGTTCTTGTAATGATCTGATTTCAACATAGTAACTAGGGGGAGCTATTTAGCTCAAAGAAAAGAAGTTGTATAGTCTAAATAGTGTATATAAGTTGCATACCTTTTGTTCATTGAATATGTGAATCAGTTGAAGATGTTAATTTGTCTGTTTTTCAGAGTTTTCCCATCTGAAATTGTGGAAGTTTGTAATTAGACTCTTTTTTTGTTTATAGAATGTAACTTTTGATTGGAAGTGAAAATTATATTCAATTGTAAGGTTGTGTGGCTATAAGGGCAGCGGGTCGAACCAAAAAATCCATGTGTTTTTATTTAGCTACTTTTATAATCGTCTTAACATGTCCCGGTAAATGGCAATACAATTTTTTAGAGATCAACTTCAGTTTATTTTGTGTTTATAGATTTTAAATTTTAGAAAATTATGGAGGTAGACTCAATTTATTAAAAAATATTTTTATGTATTGATTTCGTTGATTTTATTTTGGGGTTAACTTGAGAGAGAAATCACAATTTTTTTTATGGGAAAATTTTCATCAAAAAGATTCCGTAACTCAATTTTATGAGTTATTTGTTAGAATCGAAGCGACTCGAAGTTCATATATCTAGACATAAAACAAAATAATGATTGAGAAATTGGACGCCAATATTTTTACGTGAAAAACATAAAAAATAATAAGGGTAAAAATCAAGAACAAGGTAGAATTTTTTTATGGTATATTAAAAAATATAACACTCTCTAATTTTAGAGGGACAGAAGCAGTAGATACCTCTCTTAAAATAGGGGAAACACTATGAAATATACTCCTCTACTCAATCTCCTTTTATAGGAGAATTCATGGCATCTTATATAGTCTAACAATTGACAATTGTCCTTCATGTGAAGACAAGTGTAGACATGCATTCACAACATTATACAGCTTTAAAGTTGATTCAAACAATGAAGATGATTGGGGCTAGAGTTTTATATGTATTTTCTTTTTCACAAATATTTATTGGTGCCTACATTTATTTGTGCAAGAAATAAATAATATTATTGGACTCATAGACAATTGTCGTAAAATTTTATATATTTATCGGGGTAAAATTTAACATACAATTATAAAATATCAAATTTACATACATTTATGAGTAGACTTGTATATATATTGTAACATTACAAACACCTACAACAATTGGTATAAATAATACTAGTAATTCATTATTATATACTCTTCTGGATAAACTTGAATGGTAGAATTGAGTTGCGTGTGAGACATAAACATGAAAATATGGACAAACACTTTGTAATTATTCAGGAATAATGTCTCCACAAAGAACCAGACAAGCCAAACAATCCAACCACTCAAAACCTGCTAAAACAGAACTGTCCCTAAAAAGACCAGACATCAAAACTTGCTTACCAAAGCTTTTCTTCATTTGAACAAAATTATCAAAAATCAATAAAAATGTTGCTCAATTGTTTTTAAATTTTATTAACCATTTCCATTACAAACAAAAAGAAGAAAAAAAGTTGTAAAACCATTTTCATTAGTTGTTTACTTTTTGTCTCCAAACATTGTATATAACTCCTCCCAATCTAATAATCCACAACCAACAACAACAACAAGAGAGACAATGGAGAAGAAGATTTCAAGTCCCATCCCAGTTTTTGACATGCAAGACCTTGAGCAACAACAAAACCTTAAGAAACTGAGAGAAGCAAGTGAAGATTGGGGGTGTTTCAGAGTGACCAACCACAAGATCTCAGCATCTTTAATGGCTGAAATGAAATCAGTAGTGAGGTCTCTTCTGGATCTTCCTGGAGAGATCAAAATGAGAAACACTGATATAATAGCAGGCAGTGGATACATGGCTCCAAGCAAGACCAATCCTCTCTATGAAGCTCTAGGGCTCTATGATATTGGCTCTTCTCAAGCTGTCCACACCTTTTGCTCTCAATTGGAGGCTTCAAATTACCAAAGGTACTCTCTTTTTTCAGTTTATTTTTTTTTGTTTTTTTGTGGTTTTGGAGTTTTATTTTGGGTTTGTGTTGAGAATGGTGTGTGTGGATGAACAGTTTGAAGATAAGAAAAAGGAAAAGAAAAATTTGTTGGTTTGTTCAGGCTTTTGAGTCAAATCAAATGTTTAGATTAGAGTTGACAATTTAGATTTGAATTCGCGTGTACTCAAAGCTCAAATTAGCATTTTTGCGGGTTTTTAGTTGCATAAAATAGGCTTGACCAGAATTTTTGTGACCACCCGGGTTAGGTCTTTCAAAACTTGAAATTCAAATTTGACTTCAAACTCAAATTGACAGCTTTACTGTTACAATGTATTTGTTTTAGATTTCTTTTGACAATAATGTGTAGGATTGACAACGGGACGGGTATGGGACAGGTATGGGGTACAACCATACCCCCTTGCTCCCCGCCCCAATGTCGGTATCCGTCCCGTTACCTGGTGAGGGGTCTTTTAACCCGCCCTGTTCAGAGACGGGTATTCTCATATCCCGTAGAGAAAAAAGAGTCCAAGTCAATTAGCTTTTGATTTAAGATAAGCCGCACTAATGAGGTGATGACACCTCATAAAAAAATATTGGATCCAGCGGGTCGCTCGGCTCCCACCATTTACTTGGGTGGGTACAAGTGAAATTCAACGTGATTTCATCACTTTATTGGTTTGACTTAGGTTCTTGTTTGAAATTGTGAATACTAGTCAAATCGAGTTTCCAAATATGTATTCAGATTTGTCGTCCCTGTTCCCGGTCTGGAGAGTGGAGAAAATTCTCTCCCGTCTCAGTCGGGGTGGGAATTGCGGGTCCCATTTGGAGCCGGGTGCAATTGTCATCCCTGAGGCTGGCTCCAATATCATAATAAACTGATTGCTGCTGTGTTTTGATTCTTTCCAGGGAGATCATTGAGAAGTATGCTCAAGCAATACACGAGCTAGCGATGGATTTGGCGAAAAAGTTAGCTGAAAGTTATGGATTGGCGGGCGATGATCCATTCAAGGGATGGATTTGCCTGTTTAGGATCAACAAATACAACTTCACACCCGAAAGTGTAGGCTCCCCCGGCGTGCAAATACACACGGACTCCGGTTTCCTAACCATACTTCAAGAAGACGAGAATGTGGGAGGTCTCGAGGTGATGGACAAGAATGGTAATTTTGTTGCTGTTGATCCGTGGCCCGGAACCCTCCTTGTCAATCTTGGAGATGTCGGAAAGGTAAGCAAAATCAAACTATCTCCACATGTTTTAAGAGAATTGATCTTTCTGTGAAATAGGAATTAAGAGAAATGGGCTCTCGGGGAAGTAGTATTTAGGAGTCTTCTTGAGATCACGAGTTAGAGTTTCAGGTCGGTTTTTCCCGGGTTTGGGTTTCTAAGCCACTTTTATGGCCAATTTTTTTTACAAATACACTAGCGTTTGAACCCAAACCCCCGACACCCGAAACCTGACCCACATTTCCCGGGTTGGGTTCCTACCTTCAATCCAAAACTCGAATTGTTAGCTTTAGTGTGAATAACAAAGTTTTGGTACCTCCGATCTGCATTTTCGTGGGTTTGAGTAGGATAAAATATTCTATTAAGTTTTGGGTCGAGTCAGGTTTGCGATGTAGAAAGTGTGTATCAGGTCGGGCAACCTGTGCATTTCCTATGTAAAAAGTCACGCAAACTGATCTGACCCACAACCCAAATCCCACGTCTCTTTGGAGTTAGGTTCGGGTTTAAAACCCAACCCTCCCTCTCAATCTGACCTGAAACCCGAATTGACAACTTTTTTTCGGATCTTTCTGTTATTGACATATGTTTCGTTAAGAGCAACAAAGACTTTACTTTCAAAGAACGAAGAATCGTGATTCATGATTGATCGTTAAGAAAATGTCACGACAATCGATCTTTTGACTCATCGTGTGATTGTTTGAATGTCTAAGGCATGGAGCAATGGAAGGCTTCGCAATGTGAAGCATAGAGTGCAATGCAAGGAAGCATCCATTAGAGTCTCAATTGCTACATTTCTCTTAGCACCAAAGGAGGAAGTGGAAGCTCCATCTGAATTGGTCGACTCGCAACACCCACGTCTCTATCATCCCTTCTTCTTCAAAGACTATCGCAAGCTTCGACTATCCACGAAACTTCAAGCCGGTGAGGCCCTCGAGCTTTTACGCATACAATCTTGATGAAATAATTGATACATATGCTATATTTATGCAATATGGCTGTTTTATGTTTCTCCTTTTGGATTCTGAAGAATAAAAGATAAGTCACATTTGTGTTTATCAGTCTCTTCAATATTGCTTGAAATTTTCTAGTTCTTTAGCATGTCATTTGATTCCGAATTTACGGGCATTTCAAATCTTACCAAAAATAGGTGGATTGGGATCACACAAATGGACTAGACCAACTTTTGGGTTGTGTTTGGGCCCAAAGTTGGTTGGGAATTTGCGGGCTGGGCCGGTCCAGGTGACCCGCACAAACCCACAACACTTTGTATGTAAGCCCAAACAAAACCACCTTTTTGGATCGGGTTCAAGCTAGATGTTTTTTTACACGAATCCTTAAAAACCATAACCAACATGTGACTTGAAAATCGAACGAAAATGAAGGAAGTCATTTCCATATAATAATGAAATAATGTCATGCATAACAATTAACACGTAATAAGAGTGAACGAACCTTTTCTATTAGAGTTGATGACTTATTGACGTTGTAAGGAAATATAAATTGCAAGGGTTACGAAAATCGAAGTGAAAAATGTAATAACAATTTGCGTCAAATATATATGTTTAAAAAGGTGGAACATCAATTTCGTAACAATATATGCTTAACGCATTATAACGTTATCAAGTTATCAACAAAATTATTTATGCAACATATCTCATTTATTTACTAGTCATTATGTACAAACATTTTAGAGCAATACTTGATACATAGCATTTCCCAACAAATTAATCATATTTGTTTATCATATCTCTCTCCATTTTTCTATCCCAAAACACAACAAAAACTGAACCCAAGAAAAGAGAGAATTACAGATAAATACAAAACACTTGACAAAATAACATTACAAAGAAAACTACAACAAAAAGAAGAAAAAAAAAACAAAAATCATGCAAATGGGCATCAACATCACAAAGTCCTATTTTTTTTCTTTTAAAAAAATGGATATATTTTTTTATAAAAATAATATTATACCATAGGAAGTGAGTTGTCACTTAAACTATGTCCTCCACCGTAGTAGCTGTCCCTACTCATAAACCTCGGCGTCCAATCCGACCCCATCGACGACGCCGTTTTACTCACATCCCCACTCGTCCCCATCGGCCCCGACGACGGCCACACAAACGCCGGCCGGAACGGCGGCACGTACGGCGCCGCCACCGACCCCGACAATATCTGCACTATCGCCTGCGTCTTCGGCCTCTCGCCGGCGCTCGGATGCGAGCACGCCAGCCCCAGCATCAACAGCCTCTCCGCCTCCTCCGCCGCGTAATCTCCGGCGAGCCGCTCGTCCACCGCCTCCAAAACCCGCCCCTCCCGGTGCAAAAACCACACCCAATCCACCAAACAATTGAACCCATCGATGCTCGTCCACGGCCGCTGGCCGCAGACGACCTCGAGGACCACCGCGCCGAAGCCGTAGACGTCGGACTCGCGGCTGGCCTTGCCGGTGTGGAGGCACTCCGGGGCGATGTAGCCCATGGTTCCGGGCATGCCGTCGAGCTCGGCGTAGGAGGTTTTCTCGTTGTCGATGGCTCGGGCGAGGCCGAAGTCGCCGAGGCGGGCGTTGAAGTTGGAGTCGAGCATGATGTTGCTGGCTTTGAGGTCGCGGTGGACCACTTTCTGGTCGTACTCGTTGTGGAGGTAGTGGAGGGCGGAGGCCACGCCAGAGATGATCTTGTAGCGGTGGCTCCACGAGAGGGTTTGCTTCTCCGGGCCGCCGGTGAAGAGGTGAGTGTCTAGGCTGCCGTTGGGCATGTAGTCGTAGACCAGAAGCAACACTCCGTTCTTGTGGCACCATCCTGAAAACATTCACGAAAAGAAGACACCCAGCTTAAGACGGAGAGTAATGGTCAACGAAAATATTCTGACCGGAGCACAAGACGGGATCATTGGACCCGCCCCTTGTCATCCCTAGTAAAGTTGGCAATTCCGAACTAGTTCCGTATTTTTACGGATTTAAATGGCATAAAATAGAATCAGTGAATTTTCTATGCTCATTGTAACACACCACACATTTTACACGTAAAACCAGAAATCTAATATGAAACATATGCTACTCACATCCCTATTTCAGGCTACACATCTCCGACATGAAATCCATATATCCAACACTAAAATCCGGGGTTAAGGAAAAATCTTGCTGCTAGCACATATAGTTTATGGGTCGGAATCACAGTAGAGGTAATTAAAATGTAAGATATCAACCAAATCAATTTTGCAGACATATGACGTTTGTGCACTTAATGTGAGTGTATGTACACCTAAGCTCTCTCTATGTTGATTGTGAGTTTTAGGACTTGTCCACTCATATCCAACCCGAAAAATTGTAGAGTTAGTTTGGCTTGACTCGAACCCATTAGTACTTAAATTTAAATTTAAAATGCCAACTCTATTTCATCGGTACAATGTCAACTGTATTTAGAGTCAATGGAGATTGATTCCACCTAAAAACAAACAAAAAATACAAAAATCCACAGTGGACAGACGAGCAAGCATAACAACTATATATAGCAAGAATTAGGTGACATGCAAGGACATAGACATTTATAGGAAAGTATTAGGTGGGTGGTTGGATAATACCTATCCCAATAAAATCTTAATTTCTCCAATTTCAATAGGAAAGTTCACATCACTCAATTTTTGAAATATATTATAACAATACTTTAAGGTTCACATCACCTAATAACAATATATGTATGTTATGTAACAACCAAACCTGCGTCGTTTGCATAGATTCATCTTCCAAAAACGAAAGGTCAGATTGAGACACATTAACTAACAAACTTGTGAGTATATTTATCTAAAATTCCGAACATCAAGTTTCTAACTCTAACATATATATATATAGTTCCAACTAAATTCAATAATTGCAAGTTTAAGATTACACTACACATAGTTGAACAATCAACTGTGACATCAAGGTTGAATATGTCAAAACCACCAATAACCAAGACCAGCCAATCATGTGATTTGCCCTATTTTCATTGTTCTATCTCTTAACACATCACCTAATAATATCTAGTGCTTATCTGTTAATAATTTGTAATGCATATATCTTTTAACTAATTTATTCTTAATTTCAAATTTAACCAGGACAATTAGATCAGGTTTAAATGTCATAACATGGATTCAAACCTACAAAAATGTGGATCAGATGTTGGGTGGCCACAGATTAAGTACAAATTAGTTCTACTTACAAGTTAGAACTACAAAATATATAAAATGAAAATAAGGCATATGCATGGCTTTAGGCATAATCTTAGCCATGTGTTTGGGTTGGTAAGCTCATGGGAATTGCATGGGAAGATATTAAAATCCATTTATGACCAAGCTCACCACAAATTCAACTAAGCACTCATTGTGAGATGCAAACAAGATCATACTAGTAGCATGCAAATGGTTTGACTCTCATTAATGTGGTCACTATCTAAAGTCTCTTCAATGTTGCTACAAAGAATATTTGCTATCTTAAATTCCCTATTATTACATGGAGACAAATTCAAGGAAATGTCAGTCACATGTGATCAAATTCCATTTAGTCTCATTATCTCAACTAAAAATTTATATAGGATCTATTTTATGCTAAAAAATATGGAGAAAATATACATATTTTAAGATGGAGAAAGTAAAAAAAATATTGGCTGACTAAATATATATGTATCACTCACTCCATGTCATTTCATGAAATAATTTTTTTCTATTTTATACATATCAATAGTATGATAGACACTACTTTTAAAAGTAAAAATGTCCATGAAAATGATTCTTTTTGGTCAATAAAGGCAACATTCATGCAATGAGATACACAAGGTTGAGAACGTTTTAATCATAGACTCCAAAATTGACTAACCCAAACTAACCATTCAAAATATTATCATGATAAGATAGAATTTCAGGTATTACAAAAATGTGTTGACACTAACAATAACTTAATCATATAGAACTACATTTTTGCTGCTGTTACATGCGTAACAACATTTTTGAGATAATTATTTTTAAATATCTCGAAATTATTTTCTAATCAGGTAAAATTAAAGTGTATCAAACAATCTTTCGGGTGCTCCTCCCTCACAAAGGAACCTTGAGTTGCACTAGGCCTAAGGGCACGCCTAGGTGCACCAAACGGTTTTAAGGACGTGCCCTTCCTCTGTAAGGGACTTTAAGTTGGTTAAACAATCTTAAGAGCGCTTCCCATCCACCAATCGATGGTAAGATGCATCGTACAATCTTAAATACACTTCTCACAATGGTCTAATGCGTTAGAAAAAGTTCTTTAAGCTATCAGGGTTGAACTCGAGTAACCAATGGGACAAACGAACAACCTAAGCGACTAGACCGACCCTTAACATGGACTACTTAATTAACATATAATGAAATTTAGATTAAAATAAGAAAATTATTTAATTGAATGAACTGTAGGAAACAAACATACCGAGTAACCGGACGAGATGTTTGTGCCGGAGACGGTTGATGATGGTGAGCTCCGCCAAGAAATCGTCCTTCCCTTTCAGATCTTCCCGCGAAAACTTCTTCACCGCCACCGCCAGATTCTCCTTCGTCAACAGTCCTTTGTACACCACGCCAAACCCTCCTTCTCCGAGCCTGTTCTTGTCGTCAAAATTGTTCGTCGCCTTCCTCAGATCTCTGTACGCGAACTCCCTCGGCGTTCCCGGCAAGCTCTTCAGCGATTCCAGAATGTTCCCCTCCGCCTCCGCCTGTGCTCGCTTTTTCCGCACATAGCAAGCCACCGCCACAATCGCCGCCACCACCAGCAGCGCCACCGGAATCCCCACTCCGAGAGCAATTTTCAGCACCGTGCCGTCGTTTTTCTCCGGCAACAGCTCCACCGTGAGCTGCCAGTTGAGGACGCAGTTTAGCTGGATATTGCTTCCGGTGGAGGCGGCGAAGCCGAAGTAGGAGTACTGGTTCACGACGGCGCTGAGGTCGAGATCTGAGGTCAGGACCGGCTTCGACGGCCGGATCTGGTCTCTCTCCGCCATGTAGACCGCGATGGACCGGTTCGCGCCGTCGTAGTAGATCCAGAGCTTGTAGATCTTGACGCCTGGAGGAGCGATGTCAATTCCGAGAGCGGTCAGGTTCGCGAACTTTACAGATCTGACGCTGTTGATGTCGAGCCCCATGTGATTGTCGTTCGGATCGAAGCTCTGCTTGAACGTGTCGAGCTCCACGGCGACGAAGTGGTTCGAGGCGTTGCCGTCGGTGGTGGCGTTGCTCAAACCGAGGTACTGACCGTCGCTTCCCGGCGGGAGGCTCAAGTCCGGAGCTATCAGAAACGCAAAACCCTCACCCGGAGCTGACTCGTTGTTGACTCGGTAGATATTGAGCTCGATCGTAGTGTTGAAGGACGCGACTGTGGCGGCGGATTTGCC